>MU619758.1:0-201709 GCA_025201785.1 Xylaria longipes
AAGTTATAAAAAAAATTAGTTATATTTTTTATAATAATATAAATAAAAAAATATTTTTATTTATTTAAATTAAAAATATATTTAAAAAAAATATTTTTTTTAATTAAATTAAATTTATATATATTAATATAAGTTTTATTATATATAATATATTTGTTTATTTTATTATATATTATAATAATAAAAATATTATAAATTTTAAAAATATATTAAATATTAATTTTTTTTATTAATTAAATAGTTTTAATAATAAAAATTAAATTAGTTTTTTTTATTTAAACAAATATTATATTATTATAAAATTATTATATAATAAAAATAAAATATATATATTAATAAAAAAAATATATAACTTATTTATATATATAACTTGCTTATAAACTACGTTAATTAAATTAATTTAAACTATATTTTGTTTTATTAAAGCTTATAATTTTAATATTAAAATATAAAAAATATTATAGCTTTAAAATATATTTGTTTTTATTAAGCTAATTATTTGCTTTAAAGTATTTTATATTTAAGTTAAATATAATTTTTATTTTTATATTTAAAATAAAAATAAAAATTTTTAATTTTTTTTTTATTAATTAATAAATATTTAAATATTTTTTTAGTAAATAATTAAATAATAGGTTAAAAAACAAAATAATTATTATAAAAAAAATTAAAACAACTAGGTTTTAATATAGCTAATAAAAACTAACTAATATTTAAATAAAAACTAAAGTTTTAATAAACTATTAATAAGTTTTAATATTTAAATAAACAATTATTAATATAATATCTTTTTTTATAATATAAATAATATATTATATTTTATTATAAAATTAAAAAATATAATATTTAACTTTAAATATAAAAAAATTAACTTAAAAATTAATATTAATAAATAAAATATAAAAAGTAAAAAAATATATATTATATTTATAAAAAAATTTAATAAAAAATAATATTATAAACTATTATTTAAAGTTAATATTAATTAATAACATTTTTTATTAATATTTTTTATTTTTTTATAAAACTTTATAAATAGCTTTAATTTTAATTTAATTAACTTTATTTTTTTCTATTTTAATTTTATTATTAAAAATATATTAAAAGTTTAAAATAATATTATAATATTAATATAATAATATAATAAAACGGGTATAATAACTTAAAGCTTTATGCTTAAGTTTAAAATCTATAAAGCTATTTAAAAATTTATAAATTATTATATAAAATAAAATAACCTTAGCAAAAATTAAAAAATTAAAGTTTATTATTTTTTTATTAGTTTTTTTAATATTATTTTTACTGCTAGTTTTATAAAAAGTATTTTAAAAGTAACCATAATATTAAACAAAAAGCTTATTTTTATTTTAAAATATATAAGTTAAATCTTTTATTTTATTAATAATAGTATTAATAAGTTTAATTAAATAATAGTTTTTTAATATTTATTTTAATATTTTAAAGTTTTTTATAATAACTGTTTTAATAAATATTTTATTAATAATAGCTTATAATATAAAATTAAAGTTTAAATAAATAGCTATAGCTTAAGTATAAAATATATTAATAAATAATATAACTTTAAATAATAAAAGATTTAATTTTTTATATTTTATTTAGCAAAATTATTAGTATAGTTAAATTAGCTATTATTTAGCTGATTTTTTTCTGTTAAAATAACTATATAAACTAAAGTTAAAAACTTTAAAGTTTTATATATTATTTTTTAACGCTATATTTATAATAATATTTAAAAGTTAAATAATAATAAATAAAAATAATTTAAAAGCTAAAGTTTATATTTTTTTATAAAATATAATTAATATATTTATTTATTATAATAAAAAAAAAGTTTTAATAAACCTTTTTTAAACTATTAATATTAAACTAATAAAAATATTTTAATAAACTTTTAAAATAAAAAAAACTAAATAAACTTTTGTTTAATTTATTAATATTAATAATAAATAAAAAAGGATTAAATAAATTTTTATTTAATAAAAAAAGAAATTTTTAAATAAATTTTTATTTAATAAAAAAAAGAAATTAAATAAAAAAAAATTAAAAATTTTAAAAAGTTATAACTATTAAACGTTAAAACTTTTTAAGTAAAAATATAAAATTTAAAATATAGTTTTTTAAATATTTAAAATTAATAATATTATAAATATTTTAAAACTAAATAGTTATAAATAAATAAATAAAAATTAAATATTAAAAAAACTAAAAAAAATAATAAATAGTTTTAATATATTAATAATAAAAAATTTAAAACTAAAGCTAAAAAATAAATTAAATAATAATTATAAATTTTTAATTATATAACTAAGTTAATAATTTAATAAATAATTAAATAATTATTATTAGTTTTTTTTAATAATTTAATAGTAATTATTTTAATAAAAACCTTTAAGCTAGTAGCATTTATATATAATAAATAAAACATTTATAAACTAGTAAACTAGTAGCGTTTATTTATATATATATAATAACTTAATAGTAGCTAAAAAAAATAAAATAAAAATAATATTAATATATTTATTAGCTTATAAAAATTCTAGAACTAATAACTTTTTAATAAATTAAATACTATATAAAAATAAAATAATAAATTCTAGAAAAAAAACATTAAAAAAACAAAGTAGCAAAAAAAAATATATTATAGTTAATTACTATTTAAGTAGGGAAAGTATAGGATTAAATTTTATATACATAGTTAAAGTTTAGATATACACCATGCCTTCTCAACTGTCAGGTGAGAGGTACCGACTGGAACCCCAAGTGGTCAGTCCACAGGCAGGGTGCAGGTGAGGAGAAAGGGTTTCGGCGAGCGTGAATGGCCATCTTTTAGAGAAAATCGATTACTTCCGCCTATGGGAAGGGATCCCAGCTTATGCTGTACAACACACTGAAACTCAGGACGGCCAAATTCTTGGCGTTACATACTACGTATATCGTACTACCTAAGTATATTTATGCTAACAGCGTTACGGGCTGAAAGGGCCACTCACTTCCTGTAGGCCCTACGTATTGATTGTAACTGGTGATAACTATTACTATTTGTGTACCTAGTAATTATAATTCGATGCTTCTACCTGGATAATCTTGCAGTTAGAATTATCTTGTTTAGAAATCCAAAACGTAGGTTTTCTTCAATAACATTGCCAACATGACTTAGTCTAGGTAGTGAATAACTTGTGGTAGGTAATACACATTTTAGTATAAGACTTGCGGGTCAGATGGTGTCCGACGATCAGACTTTGGCCCCATGTGCAGTATTAACGTCTTAGAGTGGCTATAAATATCCCAGTCCTGCATGTAGACCCAACGAACCTGCAATATATCATTCTGTGCGACGAATGTTCATCTATCTAAGAAGCAGAAGATATCCAGTATATACCTTAAGTATATATGTAAGGTTGTGTTAGGTACCAACTCGAACGTAGAACTGTCGCTTATGGTCGGGGCCGGAAAGTCCCGATAGATAAGGACCGGGCCGCCAGTCATCTGTCTAGCTTCCTGTACGTGCAATGCCACAGACCTGAGGGATTTCCACTGGAGAGACCTCGTGATATTGTTAAAGTGACGCCAATCTTTTCTTACGTACTGTCTTGGTGAAATCCCTCATAGTCTTTATTCCTTCGTTGCCCAAGAACACTTCCGACTGGCGCAAGTATATGAACACAATTACATCCCCTCTCGCGGTGAGTGGACTCTGCTTTTCTTGCGATTTTCTAGTCTAGGTGCCTGCATATATCGCGATTCAGATTCAACGCACCTGGGTGCATTTATCACTGCACGTACACGATCCCCTTGGCTTAGACCCAAGGCCTGTCTCCTCTTTCTCCATCTTATAGTAGCCCCATCAGGGTTCTCCTTTCGAGACCCGGGCCTGAGCTGTCCAATTAGGCCCAATGAACGTGAGGCGTGACGCTTCCGTCCGATATGTGAAGAGAATAGAGGCACGCAACCTACATGCGGCTCTTCTATTGTAGCATCGTTCCCGCACACCCCTGTACGGATATCCCGGACGATCTCATGCCCTCCATCTTCTTATCTGTACAACCTTTAGCTTGTCATTCAGGCAATCAAGGCTGCGGCGTTCAACCCGCCCGAGTCTCACCCCATCTTCTTCAATAACTCCCAGAGTATATATAGGCGGGCTCACTCATGGCCTTCATGCTCAATTCCCGCGGTAACAAGACACTTTATTAACCAGACTCAATCATATCACGCTAGAACGAACCTTTAAGTTCTGGGTCTAAGTTCAGACTTACAAGTCATATATGCACCATCATACACTCACCTTCACGCCTGAGAAATAGACTGTCGTCGATCTCTACCTACGCAGACATCATACCCCTCTAAGATTGATTACTAGCTCGTCTTATCCCATCATCTTTGTGCCCTTCGTATTTTGAATTCACACTGCCCCACGAGAACCAACCGCAGACACACTAGTGACCATGGATGCTCATTCAGTTTCATTTACTAGTTTTGCAGAACGAAGGACTTCTCGCGTCTGGAAGGACTTGACCTTGTACCATCACTTCGTGATCGCTCAACTTCTCGGAGAAGATATGTCAAAAACCGTCGAGATGACGGCCAACATCGGCAAGGTATTTCTCACAGACCGCAAGCTCAAAAGCTTCAACTTGTGGGAGTGTGTTGGTACTGGTCTGCGGCTGAATGGGCCCGATCTTGTTGCCCAGCCCTCCTAAGAGTCGCTGCTCAGATGAGTTTCTCCTCTGGTTTTGCAGCATCAGACTCACGTCTTCATTAGCGCCGAGCGCAGACCCTTGGTCGCCTACCTCGTATCGGTATCATCGGTGCTGGATTCGCTGGGCTGCGTTGTGCCGATGTTCTCTTGCAGCATGGCTTTGACGTGACATTGATCGAGGGCCGAAACCGATTGGGTGGCCGAGTCCACCAAGTTCCTCTCACGCAGGGCCATCTCGTGGAGTATGCACATTGAGTTACATCCTCCTACCCTCCTTTCATTTAGGATTACCTCCATCTAACCTACATTGACTAAATTCCCTACCATACATATGAGCTGTGCTAACGATGTGGCTACTCGTAGCGCCGGGCCAAATTGGATCCATGGCACGAACAACAACCCGATGATGGAACTTGCTAAGAAGACTAATACGGCCACCGGTTTCCCGACTGCGAAAACATCTGTCGTCGATGAGACGGGCAAAATGATTCCATCACCAGACGCTGAGAAATATACAGAGATGATGTGGGATATAATAGGCACTGCTTTCACTCACAGCAACAGGAATTCCAGCGCAATCGGCGTAGATGAGAGCCTCTTAGATTTCTTCCGAAGTGAACTTACCACAAGGTTACCCGAGCACTCTCCCGATTACGAGAAAAAGCGGAAAGTCATGTCCCAGGTCGCTGAGTCATGGGGCGCGTACGTTGGAAATCATGGTGAGTAGTGGCTAGATCCATTCTCTTCTTGTCTAAAATAGTGTCAAGAGTTGGAGACTTGCTTGCTCTGGGAAAATTGGTCTAAGACTCTATATACTGCCTAGTAACATATGAATCTCACGAGAACACGGGTCACTGACTTCTTGATGTTACAGTCATCAGCCAGAGTCTCAAGTACTTTTGGCTAGAAGAGTGCATAGACGGCGGTAACCCCCCTTTCCTTCATGCTACAAAAGCATCATCTCGCTGATCACATACTAGAGAACTTATTCTGCTCAGGCACATACGCGAAGATCCTGTCAGCCATCGCTAAACCTGTCGTTGAGGGAGCGAATATCAAATACAAGACTGTTGTCAACAAGATTCAGAGCAGCGACAACGACGTGTGTGAAACGCTCAAGGTATACACCGAATCTGGAGAGACATTGGAATTCGACGAAGTGGTGTGCACGGCACCCCTCGGCTGGTTGAAGCAGCATCCAGACACCTTCGACCCGCCACTCCCTGCGCGCTTGGCACAGGCCATCAGAAATATCGGTTACGGCTGCCTTGAGAAGGTCTACATCAGCTTTCCCAAGGCATTTTGGCGCTCCACCCAGCCCGAGAATGATACGAAGGGCTTTGTACTGCTTCTCGCTCCGAATTACGCGTTAGATTCGAATCCGAATCAGTGGAACCAGGAAATAGTAGAACTATCCTCCTTCACACCGTCAGACTCGCACCCTACACTCCTGTTCTACACGTATGGCGACCAGTCTAAGTTCCTGACCAGCGAGGTGGCCAAGCTTCCGTCGAAGGAGAAGAAAGACGCCTTTCTGTATGAGTGGTTCCGCCCTTACTACTCTCGCATGCCGCACTACGATGAGAGCTCCCCCGATTGCCAGCCAGTGGGCTGCTGCGCCACGGACTGGTTGAAGGATGACCTGGCCGGCAACGGCAGCTATAGCAATTTCCAGGTGGGCTTAGAGGAGGGTGATAGAGACATAGAAATTATGAGAGAGGGGTTGCCGGACCGTGGGCTCTGGCTAGCTGGCGAGCACACGTCCCCATTCGTTGCCCTGGGGACGGTCACAGGCGCTTACTGGAGCGGCGAATCTGTCGGTAACAGGATCGCCCAGGCATACGGTAGAGGATAAACGGCGTAGATGTGATAAACTAGACCACGCCTTTCATGTGCTGGGTATCAGACATGGATATACAGGGGCGCTCGTGTGCTCATTGGAAGATTGAGATGACAAATTTATGAGGGAATGGTTTGGTGGCACGGCATCTGGTTGATACGTTCTTCAAATACGTAGGATTAAGATAGTGAAAGTATCATCCTATCACCCAATGAGAATGTATAAACAGTGCCATAGTCCCGAGGTCTGTCTAGATATAGCTTGGAATTTATATGAATGGTCTAAGGGCATGTACTTTCTCACTTACCTGCGGTTGCAACTAGGTAGGTACCTAGGTAGGTACCAGATGAAATGAAACTGCCCGCCTGGATGCATGTAGGTACTACCGATTAGATACCTACTACCTTTATTAGAGCATCGAAGGCAGCAGGAACAGGTAACTGTGAAAGCAGGCACGCTTTTTAAAGTACAGAGTAGGTATTCTACTATTACCTAATTTAGTAAGTACCCCACCACCTCCCACTCCCATAGTGGCTATCGATAAGACCTGCTAGCGTGACTGATATCGGTTCGGCGAGGCTAGCGCAGGTTAGCGCTACAGGAGGTGGCAATGGTTGATCAAATGATGGCCCGCAACGAGCCGAATTCGTCCTTATCAATGCGTAGGCTTGCCAGTCCTAGCTGGTCTCTCCACGTCAGAACAGGCGATGCACCCCAACCAGGCCCCAACTGCACCACGTCCACTCTCTGATCCCTGCTTGGCGGCAACGGGACTTCATCAGCTGCTGGGAAGTCGTACTCCAGGTATTGTCTGTTCGTCATCGGGGCATCCGACTCCGTCCGTGTCGTACCCTGCGCTTCATTGTGCCCGCAATCGCAGCTCTACCTACGGAATTCATCAACCTTTACTACCTCAGCCTTGGTTTTTTATTTTACTTGCACTTATTTTCGTTTCCGTTTCGCCTATTAAAGTTTATTTTGTTCGATACCTTGCCCTGCCTCGCTCTCAGCACATTGCGAGATGCACTTCTCCCCGCATCCCGAGCGCTGGGGCATCGTGATCAACCAACCTATGCTCCCCCACACGCGGTTCACGCGCTGCTGCCGGTGAAGCTTAGGTGTTCTGATAGGCGCTCCCGCCCATTCTCTCTGCCTACCCTCACCAGCATTCACGGCTTAGCATTTGCCATTTGTTTTTGCGATTTAGGTTTGGTCCTCGCCGAACACCGCCCGCCATGGCGGCTTATTTCCAGTCCTTTTGGACTTCTAGCATGCCCAAGCGTCTACTCCGATACGTCCTGTACAATCTAGACTACTTCGAAACCGACGCATTAGACCTAGACAAAATCGATATTGCCTGGGGGCAAGCTGGCCATCTGACATGGCAGGATGTTGGCATCAAGATCGAGGCATGTTTCGACCCCTTTGAGGCATCACCGTTGCACTGAGCTGCCATGCAGAGAGCTAACCAGGGCCCTACTGATAGAAATTGGAGAAACTACTAAAACTGCCCCCGTCCATCGAAATACAGAAAGCGAAAGTCCTAGCGCTCCGTGTGACTGTTCCTGCTGCCATCCATTCGAGCCCCATACGCATCGAAGCTGATGGTGTTGAGGTAAAACTCAGGATCGTACCTCCGGAAGAGCTGAAGACCGCACGAAGAGGGTCATCCAGGCGGAACGTTACCCGCAAACCCCCAGCATCAGCACAAGACGACACAGTTCCACATGCCATCGACTTAGCCCAGTCGTTTCTAGAAACTCAACCTCGCAGAGAAACGGAAGAGCTCCAGGCCGCGCTAAATGCGGAGACCCATGATTTAGCCGCATCAGTGTCAAGCAGCGAGGATGGCAGCGAAGATGACTATGGCCTCGGGACGGGACAGCCCCTGTCGCTGCCAGCCTTCCTCGCAAATTTTCTTCAGGGTATGGTTGACCGGCTTCAATTTGCTATCAAAGGTATAACCTGCCACCTCGACGTCGAAGTTCCCGTCGAAGCCAATCCGTCGACCAACGAGAAGGTCACGCTTCAGTTAGCGATAGATGAGATCATTGCCGAGGGCGTCACCACAGCCCAGATCGGAGACAGCACTGCTGATGTTACCTCGACGCCTATCCACAAAGAAGGAAAGCGATACGTGGAGCTGAATCGGATACGGGCTGCTCTCATATCTGAGGCCGACGTATTTTCAGCTCTTTCGAGAACCTCGTCCATGCCGTCTTCTGTCGGAGCAACCTCACCAGTCGTGACGAATCGCCAGCCGTTGTCTCGAGTGGCTACGTCTCAAACAACATCGGTTTCTCCTGTGGACGGGTATTTGGCTGATTCTACGGATCTTGGCTACAGCCAATATCGCCCCCTGATGGACAGCGAAGACGCTTTTGATATTCCCTACGACCTTAGTAACTCGAGCGATAACCCGGAAGATGATGATGATGAAACCCGGTCTACTCCATCGACACCGCGGGCGCCTACATCTCAGAATTCAACACAGAGCTTACCGAGGGTAGCGCCACCCATCCTCCCGGCGCAGTCAACAGTAGCAATCCGACAAGATCCGTGGACCGAATCACCGGAACCATCTGCAAGGTCTGAACATGTGCTTGACCAATTAGGTCATTGGGGAACAGCTTCCACCGAGCCCATAAGCGAGAATGCAGACCCGGCCTCTTCATCTAGCCTGAGCGATATATCATCAACATCAGCCACCCAAAATCTGGCGCAATCTCATTTGTTCAGTCACGAGGAGGCAGAGAGCATGTACATGAGTGCCTTTTCACACGCAACTTCGTCTCAGATGGGCCAGACTATGCCTGGTGCGTGGGATGGCCAACCTTCTAGCGCAGAGAACTCCCCTAATCCAGGAGATGAGCGTCGTTCGGAATCAGCAGCTGTTGTAAATGGTGCATCCTCAAATAAACAGGCTCTCTCTACTGGAATAGGAGAACCCGTGCCGGAATCAGAAGCAGTCGTGGACAACCTTCGCGACGCCGTGCATACACTGGATGACTCGCTCCATGACGTTCGTAGCCCGCCACCCCAGTTTCGAGACGCTCCAGCAGACGATGGTGCTGCTGATGAGGCTGCAACTCCAAAAGGACCAACTCGACTGGTAAAGGAACTAGTTTCATCGAACGCGTTGTATCTGTGGTATCCTTCTACTAAGCCTTTGTCCGTTCCTCTTTCAACACCAGAATCTGTTGATATTGGGGCCCGAGCTCAACGTCCTCTCGATTGTTCCGCCGTGGGCAATATCCCGGGTGCTTTTTCGATCCACAGAACTGCAGCCCAGTCCGTCGCTTCTCTGTCAGATTCCACTTTGTCGGATCCGGAAGCCCATAGCCCTCCTAGCGCGGTTGATGATTCTTTAGAAGTCGTCTTATCCCCGTTAGAAGTCAAGTTCGATCTTCCCACGGCGTTCTTACTCACTACCGTTGTAACACGGATTTTAGGCGCGCTGAGGGAGCCCAGCAGTCAAGTGAAATCCGACAACTCATCTTCTCCTCTACCTGACATCAAAGTTATTGCCGAGAAGATCTCTGTTCACTTTCTTGACATTTTATCCGGCGTGGCGGATACTTCGGAGCGGATCCTTGGCACACACCCACCTACTTTTGATATTGATGCTCTTCTCACGACCACTATAGAAAATCTTGAAATTCATGTTTCCCAATCACGACCTTCGGTTACTACCTTGGTCAACATCGGAAAGTTCAAATTCGGCTATGCTAATGATGATATTGTCTCATTCGATCAGCGCATACAAATGCGCTCTTCTGTTAGGGACGCGTTCCCGTCTGCGGGTTCAGATATCTCGCTTACCATTCTTCAATCACCTGATTCGACAAGATGTGAGGTAAAGACGCTGCCTCTTCATGTAAAGTTAGACCTCCCGAGGTTGGATGAAACATTTACTTGGTTTGGAGGCCTGAGTGGTTTCCTCAACCTAAACTCTTCAATGAGTGCAAGCAATCTACCAGTGACGCGGAGCCCGCCGAAGTTGCCACAGAAAGCCCGAGGTGTCAGATTTGACGCACCCATACGCCCAGATGATAACTCTGCAAACTCCGAAAACAAGATCAATATGAGAATTGGAGGGGTTCGTTTAGATCTTCTTGGGAAAGAATGCAGCGTCTCGCTAGACACTAGTGCAGTGAAGCTAGTTAGTCGAGAAGAGGGTCTTGGGATCGGAATTTCAAAGATTCAGCTCACAGGCCCTTACATCGGGCAGTCGATGGGAGACCCGCCAGTGCATGCTGTAATAGCAAACACACGAGTCGAGTTTCTAACTACGCCAAAAGATAAAGACTTGGAACGTCTTCTGGAACTTATCATTCCGTCTAAGCACAAATTTGACAAGAGCGACGACGAGATAATGGTGGATACGCTCCTTCGACAACGGAGGAAAGGCTCCGTCTTGCGCATCAATGTCGATGATATCGAGATCAACGTTGAAAAGATCCAGCGGCTTCAAGTATTGTCTACCTTAGGCGAGGATATTGCACGTCTGTCTACTGTAGCGAAATACTTGCCTGAAGATGACCGGCCCGGCCTTCTCACTCTGGTACTCGTTCGTAATATGGACGTCAATGTTACTGCCAATGGAAAGATTGGTATTCTACAGGCCTCCCTGAAAAACCTTGAGGCTGGGCACATCACAATGCCATCACTAGTGGCCGTAGGACTAGGCGCCATCTCCCTTCAACGTAATCACAGCGAGCAGCTAGTTTCTTCCGTCCCACCTGCCGGCAAAGGGGACTATGGTCCGGTAGTTACTATGAGGATGATTGGCGATGAGATCGAACCTATCATTAAATTGAGAATGCAGTACTTGGATGTCGAGTATCGAGTCCCAACCGTTATGGACCTATTAGACCTGGGAGAAGATGCTACGCCCCAAGATTTTGAAGCGTCGCTCGCTGCGTCAGTCGCTAACTTGGGAGAGCATGCTCATGCGGCAATCACTGGGAAACCTACGACTAGCTCTGTGATAGGCGAGCAAGGCAAGGAAAAGCCTTTCAAGGTTGAAATCATCCTTCATGATTGCCTCCTTGGCCTCAACCCACTCGGGCTCCCTTCGAAGATGATTGTTGTACTAACAAATGCTCGTGTTGAGGTCGCTCTATCCAAAGGAGATGATGCAAATGTGCTAGGGAACTTCAATAAGGCATCTATACTTCTTATTGATGATGTCTCTGTGAAGGACTCCACGAGCGCTTCGGCGACTTCAAGACGACAGCCCTCAAATACGGCGACTCCGCAAGTACTTGAACTTTGCCAGCAAGGGTTTGTTGATATTTGCTATATCTCCTCCGCAAAGATTGGTGTTCAGACCGGCGCTAATCAGGAAGATGGAACCAAATGGGTTGATGTTGAGTTACGCGACGATCTTCTTGTACTAGAGACTTGTGCCGACTCAACTCAGACCCTCATTGCGCTTGCCAATGCACTCGCGCCCCCAACACCTCCAAAGAAGGAGATCAAATATAGGACCAACGTCGTCCCAATGCAAGATATGCTCGCTTCTATTTCAGCAGATGCTTTTGGCAGAGCCGAAGGGGATTATAATTTCGACGATGACTTTCTTGCCCATGGACTAGGTGTCGAAGAGTTTGACCTAGAGGGTTCCGATTATTCGGGGCCTCTTGGTGTCGACTCAAAGTTCTACGGTGATTCGGCAGGCCAAGAGCATCTTCTGGATCACGCGGATTCTATGTTATCGGATAGGACTACAGCGCGGGACACCACTGACGGTGTATTGCTGACCAACTTCAGTAGCCAGCCAGAAGATCTCGATGAAGAGGATGACCTTGTTATACATGAGAATTACTTCAGTGCTGGATCAGTCATAGAAGGAACAGCACATCGGTGGAACTCAACCAATAACGCCTATGACCAGTCTAATGATGCCAGGGTTCATAAAAGCCCTCTCTCCGTCCGCGTCCGCGATGTTCACTTCATCTGGAATCTCTTCGACGGCTACGACTGGAACCACACGCGTGACGTCATTTCAAAGGCTGTTTATGATATCGAGACGACTGCTACTGAGCGACAGACTAGACAAGATCGCGCCCGAGCTGGGACTGACATGGAGATTGTTGATGAGGAGACGGTCATTGGTGATTTTCTCTTCAACTCGATCTATATCGGCATCCCCGCGAATCGAGACCCTCGGGAACTCGCGCAGGTCATCAATCAAGAACTGAATGACAACGCTACCGAGACTGAGTCGATTGCAACTACGGCAATGACCGCGACGCCAAGTCGACAAGGTGGTGCATATCGTACCAAGAAGAAGCTGAGGCTGAATCGTAGCAAGCGGCACAAGATTACATTCGAATTGAAAGGTATCAATATCGATTTGATTACCTTCCCTCCAGAGTCGGGTGAGACGCAAAGCTCAATTGATATTCGTGTTAAAGACTTGGTTGTATTTGACCACGTTCCAACCTCAACGTGGAAAAAATTTGCTACATATGACCAGGATGCAGGTGAGCGAGAAATGGATGCCAGCATGGTACATCTCGAAATACTCAACGTCAAGCCTCTACCTGAACTGTCTGCGGCCGAGATCGTTCTGAAAGCTACCATACTACCTCTCCGATTGCATGTTGACCAAGATGCTCTCGACTTCATCACTCGGTTTTTCGAGTTCAAAGATGATTCTAAGCCCACTCACGCCTCGCCTAGCGATATCCCTTTCATACAGAGGGCGGAGGTCAATTCTATACCTGTCACTCTTGACTTCAAGCCAAAGCGAGTTGACTATGCAGGCCTTCGGTCAGGCCATACCACTGAGTTCATGAATTTCGTGGTACTCGATCAATCTCGCATGGTCCTCCGTCGCACCATTGTGTACGGTGCCTCTGGATTTGATAGGCTGGGGAAAACGCTAAACGATACGTGGATGCCCGATGTTAAGCGAAACCAGCTCCCTGGAGTTCTTGCTGGTCTTGCTCCCGTTCGCTCGCTCGTCAATGTCGGCAGCGGCTTCAAAGATCTGATCGAAATCCCTATCAGGGAATACAAGAAAGACGGGAGGATTGTGCGTAGCATAAGCAAAGGTGCTACTGCGTTCGCCAAAACGACAGGAACTGAACTTGTCAAGTTAGGAGCGAAGCTAGCTGTTGGCACACAGTATGCGCTCCAGGGCGCGGAAGGCATATTGACGAAACAACCCAGCACTGGTGAATCTCCTGAATGGGAGGAAGGCGATATCGAATCTGATGAAGAGACCAAACAAATAAGTTTATACGCTCATCAACCTACTGGTGTTGTCCAAGGTCTCAGGGGTGCATATTCAAGTTTGGCCCGCGATCTTAACCTAGCAAGAGATGCCATTATTGCCGTACCTGGTGAAGTGATGGAGAGCGGAAATGCCCAAGGTGCCGCCAAGGCTGTCTTGAAACGCGCACCCACTATCATCTTCAGGCCGCTTATTGGTTCAAGCAAGGCTATCGGACAGACTCTGCTGGGTGCTACCAATTCTTTAGATCCACAGAATAGGAGGCGAGTGGAAGAGGTTGGTTTAATATCCATTGGACTTTTGGTATATCAGACAACTAACAGTTTTTATAGAAATATAAGAGACACTAACCGTCTCTTGCGAGGCATGTCTTGGATTCATGGTTTCTGGTCTTGATTTTCACTTTTAGTGCAAGGAGTCCTTGGGAGCATATATTGGCGCCACTTTCGTTTTGATCTTTTTTTCCAATCAACACTCTGAGCATGATGCATGAACGAAAGAAAGAAAGACACTTAATCCATCGTAATGCATCATAGACGGCGCAACGGCGGTTTTTTCCTCTATGTGTTATGGTTAGGAGACTGAGATTGATAACAGGGCAACCTTGTAACTACCTACATACATATACCTACACGTCGATAGTCACCTGTGTGTCCAGATTCGTAAATACCAAGAGCAACACAGTACTAAATCATATAGTCAAGATGTAAAAAGCTCTAGGTGAGATTCCCTTCGCTTTTTCCACGGTCTAGTTTGTAGACGACTTGAGACTATGTACCTGAGTGCGTGATGATAGAATAGTACGCCGGTTGCTTATTACTTTTCTTGATGTGACTCGTTCAAGGTCGAGAAAACCGCTTTATTCCCGTCTCCCTTCACACAACGTATCCAAGTGTTAAGATGACTCAATGACATTTATGGTTCGAATGGGGGTTCTCTACTTCCGCCGCGCGCGTACTTTCGAACTGGTACACGAAAGGGAGTGGTTGTCTCGCTTATTAGCATATGATCCTCTTTCATGGCTATAGGCTATAGGATATAGGTTCTTCTCCAATAACTATTTAGATTTTTTAGAGGGTAGCAATGTTGAACACTCTGTACGCAGGCTCGTTGTGGCGGTCTCAGTAGGACTGCCTTCTATCATACGGTAGGATAGGTGTTCGCCGGAAATGAGCTTTGGGCGTTTCGACAGCATCATCGCACTGGATAGAGGGAAACGAAACCGTCAACCAGGTATCTTTCCACATGGGTGGACTAGACTGGGGTTTGATCTTTAGCGAAATAAATCGAGAATAGTGCGTAATTCTACGTCTGCCGGATTTAGCAGTGCTCGTAGATACGTTGCGACTAGAAATATTAACCAGCATATTATAAGGCCTAAAACGCTAATATGACAGTGCGGGTAGCCCGTTGGCAGAATCAGCCCATAAGGGGCGATTTTTCATGTATAAGAGACATGGGATTTCACAGTGAGGTAAAAAGAAAATTAAGGGGGCAACCAGGCTTAGCCCGGTGAATAAGTCACCCAGGCCAATTCAACAGTGCGCAGGTGGAAGAGTTACCTTGCTAGACATACACGCCAGCGAGGACAGAAAGACTTGACAATGTCTACTTCCCAGATGGTTTTGGTGTGAACACATAAAGGGGTATAATTACATTGGAACTCAATCTGAGTAATAGCCGATCCTTGAGGCTTATGGCCATTGGCCTACGAGCCCTCGAAAATCCCGTGCCATGAACCCACCATAATCGTATGCCAAACTGAAAATTATTGCCGTAAGTGAATGCAAGTTTGCCGTGTAGACTTTCTCCGACTAGTAATTGACGACTATTTGGTGCCAGCAGGAAAGGCGGATGAAATGTTGATCCGGCCCTGCGTCACGATGCGACCGTCATAAATAGCGAAACCTATGATTACAGTGTTTAGAAAACAGAGTTAAGAGGCGGAAAAATAAAGGTAGGGACTTGTTCAAAGAGTTTGGGGTCAGCCCTCTGCGACGTGGTGGGAAGGCTCACATTTTAGATCACGATCGACTACTTGGAGCACAATTTTGTATTGTATCTTGTAATGTCTGCGGCCGGCCTTTTGACCATTCTCTGAGACTGTTGGCTCGATCGGCGTAATAAGCCCTTTGTCCCGGAGATAAGTGAAGTCGACGATAATTCTCCCGACCCGCTGGGATCCTGGCGAACGTTAGAATTTGAGGTAAGACTTTGCGGACGAGAACTAGACAGAGTTAGCCCGTAGTGTAACATACCTTTGTTCTTGCTATGCCTCTTGGAATAGTGTGACTCAGTCGCCGAATCGGAGACGTAGAGTAACTCCTCGCAGATGAGTCGACCAGGCGGATGACATGGGATGTTGTGGCTGCAGAGGAGCGATTTCGATCTCCAGAGCGGGCGGATGACGCTTCCCTAAGAACAAGTTGTTAGGTTAGCGGTAACCGAACCGGCGTATAGACTTAAAACCGCGGCGACCTACGAGCTTGAGAAGCCAATAAATCGTGTTCACGACGTAGTAGTCCCCGTCGCATTTGTCCCGATGCGATTTTGCCTTCGCCATCTTGTGCTGCTTGTACTGATCGTACGGCTCCGACCTGATGATGCCATAACTCGACATTGCGTGTCTTTCTGGTCCAAGATCCTTGTTCAGAGCTCGTAGGACGGCTCCCGATGCTACAGCCGAGACACTGGTAAATATAGATAAGTGGGTGTTTGGGGTCATGGCAGAGCGAGGCTTATATAGTGACTCACTCATGTGAAGGGACTATAAACTCAATGCTGGTCATTGTACTGGCACAATACTTCCGCAAGCTCAGCTCGAGGTATTTCCGGAGTGATGGCGAGCCCGCAAAACCGCCTATGAGTATGACTTTCTGGGGATACGGTTAGTTTCACAATTGGTGTAGGACTTGTAGTAGTATAGTGCTCTGAGAACTCACATTTACAACCCCTCCTTTCTCCCTGGTTGCTTCGATTTGCTGTAGCATGAGTTTCTCGATGCCCGGGAGACATTTGTAGAATATCTTTGCGATATCCTCGCTACGGCAGACGGTTAGGAATTGAGAGCCAACGTAGACCGAACCAAGTCAGTCACAACAGAGTGGCAAGGACTTACAACTTCACCATGATTCGGTTTCTAAGAAAATTCTTTTGCCGGTTGGCCTCCAATCCCTCGCATGCAAATGCCTTGTCTTTTTTTTTCTCGCTGTAGATGTCGAACGATCGTTTACAGCGGTACTCGAACTCGTTCATCATAATGGTTTCCGCTATGGCATCGATTGTGTCACCCCTCGCCGCGAAGTACGCCTCTTCGGTTGCGAGCCGGTCGCGGATCAGATCCCGAAACTGTTCGTTGAGATAACTCGAACCATATAACCCCCCTTTTCTGAGTAAGCTGGGGCTTTCTTGGTCAAGAAAGGGCTTGTGGCATACCTTGTGGAGGAGCCCCTTCCGCCTTCAGTCTCATTGGTTCGGTCTGGTTCACCGTGTACGTATTTGCATCCACCGTTCCACCACCTGAGTTCTGTTAGCAGAGCCTTTAAATGAGCACGTTCCTAACCAACGAAGTCAATCACTTACCAGCATCGAGCAGTACGAATGTATCTTGTGGCTACCTCATAGTTAGCCCTCAAAGTTCGACTGATTTGTCTTGGTCACTAACTCTAATATCCCTGTAGTTCTTGAGAACATGAGCGGCTGCCGCTTCTGGCTCCGATACGATGAAGAGGTTGTTGATCGAGTTGTTCTGGACGTCGACCGTTTTGAAGTCTGCCGCTTGTAGTGCCGAAGCCAGGGCGGTTTGCATGTCCCGGCAGGCCTGCTGCTTCCAGATGGCCGGGATGCAGAGAACAACCTCCACGTTATAGCCGTCATACAAGCCCTGCATTCGAAGTTCCGTCTTAGCGTGACGAAGCAAGCATGTCAGGTAATCGGCTATGACATCGAGGTGTGACTTGATGATTTTGTGCGCCTTGAGCCTCTCGATGATAGGGGCAAGGTGGTTCCGAGCCGTCTCGGTCTGGGCATCGTTATGAAGGAGAAGCTTGAACCGTGTCAGGGCCTTGGTACCGGTATCCATATGTGTATCCCGAAAACGCCAAGCCGTATGGACGCTGTATCCCCACTGAAAGTCTCTAGAGTCTCCATCATCCATCGAGTCGTCTTCGTCTTGATCGACCTGCATCGGGTCGCCTACCCAGTATCCGCCCTGGCTTGAATCTTCTGTCTCTTCATTCTGGTCGATATGGTCCTGTGCTGCCATCTCTAGCCGCGCCTTCTTCCGAAAATGTCGATCGAGGGGGTAGATGACCTCGGTGGGGACCTCCAGTCGCATTGGGTCCCCTGCGCTATCATTCATATCTTCCGGGTAGTTCTTGATGGACTGTATTCGGATTTGGGGTGCATGCTCTGCCTGTTCCTCGGCTTTCAAGGCGATAAATGAAACAGCAGAGCAAGTAGTGCCAAAGTCGATACCCATGATCAAGCGGTTTGATTTCGTCCCATTGTCGGCCATGTCCAGCAGGTCATCTAGGACAGCCTTAGGTCGGTTAGCCCCCGGTGTACCATCTTGGTCGTCACTCTCACCTCAACCTCTCTCTGGTCGTTGCTTTCTTCGTCACTCTGACTCTGAACCGCATCTTGGGCTTTATCCTTCTCGTTTTCTGTGGTCGGAACGGCCGAAGCATCATCTGAGGATAAAGTGGCAGAGGTTGCCCTTGAAAGCGACATTGTCTGTTTTATTGAAGGATTCATTCGTTGGAAGCAAATCATTGAAAGAACAAAAAGTATTATGGCCCATCGCTTGAGCGATCAGATCGCGAAGATATACACGACATCTTCTTATTTATTAGAAGAGGTTTACTACGCCCGACTTTTAATAGGTGTGCCGACCAAGGCATGCACACTGTTCGAGTCTCAGGAGCCCTTCTTGGGCAGCATGTTAGAGGCCTCGAGAGCCAATGTAAGTAGACAAGGCAATCAACCTTACAGTCCGCCAATGCAATAGAAAATGCAGTTGGTTGTCGAGTTGAATGTGATAGGCTGGGGCCCCTTGTCCTACCCTTGTCGGCGCAACCTGAACCGGATAACCAAGGTTGAGATGAGGCAGGACACGCCGTATCCTTGTATGTCTGCCTGCAAAAATGAGGGGCAACCTGTACGGCAACCCTGAAAAGAGCTGGATGTTCAAAGGAGTGTTGATAAGTGAAATCTCTGACCAACGCGATCTCCTGACAAACCCTTCCTGGACGACTAATATTTTCGAGACCGTCAAAAATGCGGACTCACTCGAGACGACGAGCCAGGAAGAGGTTCCGCAAAGGCTCTGAGCCAATAACCCGTGAACAAAAGTTTTTCCCAGATGACATTGCGCAGCTGCTGGCCTGGCTCGACCATTGCATAGAGAACGGTGTCGATTTCGAGTCTTCCGTGGTGAACCATCTGAAGAAGACTCGAAACTACCTTTACACAATACAGCAAATCAAGGCCAAGCTGCGGTCGCTCTGGGGTAAAAAGGGGTATTACCGACCGGGTTGTAGTTCTGCAGATATATTTAGAGAGGGAACAGTATGCCTGGAACTACTTGACAATGCTATGAGAACGCGGGTCAATCTCATCAAGGCGACCCTAGATCCTGAGAGCGAGACAGAGTCATCCGGTCACCTAGATGGTGCTGGACGCCGAGCGTCTTCCCCCCTGAGTAGTGTCGGGACTACTCCTCCAATACCATCCCCGCTGCGCGAGTTGGCCGTCCCGGCGGAATACCGCAGGCAGGACAGTTCTAGAGAGGACACAGAACAACCCCAGCCCCCTCTTGTAGGTCTTGGATGTCCCTTACAACCTAACAGTCTTTAATGCGAACATAGAGCGACGAAGAGGATTCGAAGGAGAGTAAACGCCGCGTTCTTGGAGCGATGTCACCTAATAAAGCCGGCCACCAGCCTGGGAGGGACGGGTCTACGTCAAGTTCTTATGCAGACATTCGAGACGAAACATACAATGTTCCTGCAGGAGTCACCGTGGAAGGGACAGCTGTATTGAGAAACGGCCGTTTCGATAAGAACCAGGTGTTGGAGATACTACAGATCGAAGTTACGGAAAAGGATATGAAAATTGCGCAACAACGAGCAGCTCTCATGTCGCGGGATAATCGTATTTTCCAGCTAGAAAGCCAGCTGTCTTCGATTCTCAAGGAATTTGAGGAAATGAAGAAATGTCTCCGACTACCAAAAATCTCCGACCCAGCGTCACACATAAAGCAGCTCCAGTACTCCGTGTCCTGTCTGAAACAGCAGCTATCCGGTATCTCAGCTTTCCAGAATGATTCACGGGATCTGGTAACCAGCTCTCTAGGACCAGTGTTTAGTGATATACGGAAAGAGATGGATGCTCTCGAGGGTGACATCTTAGACGTTTGCGCCTCCCTGCCAAATATGGACCATTTATACGCGAAGAACTGGTGGGAAATCACACAGCAGGACCCCGGCCTAGAGTTGTTGTGTCGGAGGTCAATGGGCTCAAGCGCATTTAACCTTTGCCGATCCATGTCGAAGGATAGTACGGGGCAACTACATCTCCTAAGATCTCTAGTTGCTGCGAGCGTTTCCATGTTGGCTTTTGAGTCACCATTTTTGGAATTCTTATCGGGTGAATCCGTACTACTAGACAAATACCGAGACTGTCTCTTGTTAAGAGGTTTGTGCCGTTCCAAATTACATGGTCCGGACCCTATAGCTGATGAACACTCAAAAGATGGACCCCACGGCCTAAAAACTGTCGACGTACTTGCTCACAAAGCTCTGGTATCAGAGCCGTATTTTGAGTCAGCAATAATTCAAACCAAATCAAAAGAGTCAGCAGTTAGACTAGCAAAAATGATCGGTCTGTTGCTTACTGCGGATCATAACCCTTGCGGTGAGACCATAATGGAGAACGGATCAAGCGACTCCTCGGCAGGAGCTGAGTACTCAGTCTTTTCTGCTGCCACAGACTTATTCCAGGATGTCTTCGCTAGTGCATTGAGACTGAGGGCCAGATTGCTTATTACAGGGAAACGGTACCAGGCCATCTTTGCCAGACCAGGGCAGGAATTCGACGCATCGACGATGAACAAGGATGGATGGAACTATAATGGATATAATCCGAGACGTAAGTCGAGGACGAAAGTCAATGCTAAACATAGCAACAGCAGCAATACGACGAGATCAGATGATGGGGTCCAAGGTGAGATAGTAAAGATGTGCTTATTCCCAGCCATCTACGAGTACTCGGCAAAGCCGACGCACGACCTGGGGCTAATGCTAGAGGCAAAGAGTTTGGTGGTAGACTATAACAACTTCACTACACCAGATGAGCTATCATTAGAGGATTTGTCCACAGCGGTTGTATCCAAGGCAGTCGTTTTAACATGAGCGACCGGAAGAATTGAAACACGTTCCACGATATTATTTCAGTGTATTTTGATTAAAGGCAGCTAGTACAAGGCAAAACGAATAACGACTTAAATCAAAGTTCTTGACTAAATTTCTCGGGTTAGGGTTACGTAGTAGACTCCGACCTATAGCTTTCACATGGCATGAACAACTCCATTTTTAGGACCTCAAACATTTAACTGTAGTAACTTCCTTATACTTATCGTGGGTCCTTTAGGGATACGGAAATATGTTTGGGATGCCATTATTGCAAGGCCAGACACTAATCATTAATATAGGCATAATATTAGCTCCGAGCCTTCCATTTCCCCCACTTCCCCACCAACTTGATTAAATCTCAAACCGTCCCTCCCTCGCAGACTGCCTCCGCGCGCGACAATAGTTGCACAAGACAAGCGGCAGTGCGATGACGAGAAGGGCGGCGGAGATGCCGAAGAACACGCCTGCCACGACCTGCGTCGTCGTCGAGTTCCAGTTGGCGTTCACTGCACCCGATAATGGGTATGGGACACCGACATCGAAGACACCGGTGTCTGTATTTGGGGTGGGGTATGCGGGCGGCATCTTGTGTAATTATTTCTCTGTGGTGGGCTGACGGTATGTATGTCGTTCTTAAATAGCAAATTTGAGCTGGCTGATATGAGAGAGACGCTTGACATGAGTTCAAATGTAATAGCATTGCTTGCTTACCCAGTGAAATAATAGAACAAGATGCGGCGTTTGGTGTCAGGTCAATGTCATATGATAGTTGATAGTGGCGATGAGGATAAAATAGTGATCATCCCAATCATCCTAGGTTAGATGATAGAACCTAACACAGGATATAGAGATACGTGTCTACCTCGTGTACAATCACTAAAAAAGATCTTTTAGTAGGGCTTTCGAAAGAGATTTGTATGTCCTCATGGTTTTGAAGGGGGAAAACCGGGTTCACATAGCAAGAATAAAGGGTGGGCAACTCCGCTCGGTCGGTCGGGGATGATGGCGTTGTGTGACCTCATCTCCACGATTGTCAGGATTGACTCGTTCAAAATACCCAGGGCGGTCATACGAATCACGACTAATACACGCCCGCGTACCACAGCTCACCGATACTGCCCGACCTCGGCACCGGAGGTTCTTAGAATAAGCAATCGTAGTTGCGGTTACCTTTCAAGATGGCTGCCTCGAGCAAGTTGGATGATTTGCTGGGTTACATATCAATAAGGATCGCCTTGGTTCATATATACAACCCGTACACAGACATAGTACGAGCATATTATTGATGAATTAGCTGGCCGGGAGGGAATATCAATAGAAATTGTAGTAGCCACCCTACGGCACAGCATCTCTACTGATATATCTCCTCTTCACGAGCCGCACCCATCTCCTGCGTCTCCATTCCCCCCTTCTGCCATCACCGTCCTCGCCTTCCTCCCAGCTCGGCTTGGGGCGCTTAGCCGCCGCTTCCGTGCCCTTCCCTTTATTATTGAGAGTCGAGCCGTCGATGACGCCGATCTTCTCCGTCTGCTCATCGTAGATATCGTACACCCACCGCTCGCCCTCCGTCTCGATCTCGACGCCCGTGATGATGCGCTCCTCGACCCACTCGCGACTCCACAGATCCAACGCCCACTTCTTCTCACTCCATTCCCAGCCCTGCGGCGGCTGGACGTCTTCGAAGAACCGGGTGCCGACTGGCCGTTCACCCGCGATGCGCGCGGGGGAGAGGGGATCGTACGGTGAGGCCGAGAAGAGCCAAGGCTCCCACTCTCCGGCCCCTGAGAGGCGTTGCAGCTCAAAGATCTCTACCTCACGCGTCTCGGGTGCGCTGTCGAGTATCACGTCGCCCTCCACCCACTTCTCGACCCACGTCATGGCCTTTTCCTCCTGGGGGAGGACGTGCTTCTTGTGCGCCGTCTCCAGCTGTCTCTGGATAACGGGATGCCCCACACACGTGAGGGCCCAGCCCACCACCAGGAAGATCAGGCGCCACGGCATGATGTTGGCCGCGATGCTCATGAACAGACAGGCGGCGAACAGGACAACGAATAAAGCGCTGCTCTGGGCCTCGTTGCTGAAGTTGGTGCGCGGCACGACGAGCCGCACGATGGCGTCGTGCATCTGGCTGAAGTCCTCCATGCAATTCTGCAGGTCCCGCATGTTGTGGAAGAAGTCCCGGCTCAGTTCCTTGACGGGCTTGACGGTAACGGCGGGCGCGATGGGTGGGCCATGCGCCGAGTAGCCGATCGCCTGCTCGCTCGTCAGGCTGAACTCGGCCGCGGGGTGCCGCGCGACGAAGCTCGGGACTAGGACGCTGACCAGGAGGACCACGAGCGGCAGCAGCGGCAGAAGCGATGGGTCTAGACACACAAACGTATAGACAGCGAGAAAGGACAGGGTGTGCGTCGGGTGCCGCCACGCCAGCAGGCGGATGACGCGGGCCTGGAAGACGAAGACGACGCCGATGCGCGCGTTGAAGCGCCGGAAGTTGTTCGACATGGTCGGCAGGGTGAAGTTGGGCTTCGCGGTCCGACCCGGCAGCGGGTCGTCGTTCGGGATATCGGCATCGTCCAGCGGCACTACTTGTGCCAACAGCTTCTCTACCAGATGGTCTTGTATTCGCGCCTTGTCCTTGAGTGCGGATATCCTACCGCGTATCCCGCTGCCACGCGACGGGGTCTCGGTGTCTGAGTTATAGGAGTCATGGCTCCCGGCTTGTTTGTGAGAGCTCGAGGGTGTTGGCGTCTGGGGCCGCGGTGACGAGCTGTTGAGTTTTATAGTTGGTATGGGGTCGTCACGGTTGACGAAAGACGTCCTGTGTTCCTCCATCGTTGATGGATTTCAATGCCTCGCAGGCGTTATTATTTACTGCCTCGGTCCCTCCACACCGGCTATATGACTCGGGACGTAGGGTGTATGATGACGTAGGTGAGTGGTACATCAAGGAGGTAGTTCTGATGAATTAGAATCAGCGTTGCCGGAAGTGTCACATCATTGACTGCAGTTTCGGACTGGCGGAAATGCTCTCCTGAGGCTGGATAGAAGATTACCTATACATAAGTGGTGATGGTATTACATGAGGATTCCGGAATTGGAGGTGGGATTGACATCACATGCCATTCCGACGTTGGGGAAACACGCAGGTGCAGGGGTCCTACCTACTTGGTCTAAAGTAAAGACTACACTAGACGGACTAGCGCAAATAGTGGATACTCTACAGTGGCTCGCGGGGTCGGTCTAGCTTAATCTTTAGCGGGACTTAGTGGGACACACGCTGTACGTTTGTAGAGCCGCAGCTTTTTTTTTGGTTCTGTAGAGGAAGCTCTGACATCCAATCACGACGAGCAGCATTATTACCAATTCTCTACCTAGGTATGTACAGCCAACGCTAGAAACCCCCAACACGACCGACACAACTCGAACTGTCGCAAATTGTTTATCTCGATATTCAAGGACTGGCCTCGGCTCAAACGAGACGCATATCCAAACATGCCCATTACAATATTACAGCCCGCACCACCGCCGCTCTACAACCCCAACGACCCTTATGGCGTCGATTCGGAGTCCGACTCGGAAGGCGGCGTTGATCTCGAGGGTGATGTGTCAATGGGAAGGCCGTCGAAGCGGTTTCGCCGGTCCGACGACGACGCGATAGTGACGCCCGGTGAAATAATAACAGAAGATCCCCAGTGGATGCGGTAAGTATAGCCCCGACCCAGAGTCCTTCCATCTTCGCCTCAAACTGAAAGCCATTGCCTGGCTAATACGAATCACCCTCCATTCTAGCGGCCACGGAACGTACACAACCCTCGAACCCCCGGCGATCGTGTCCTCAGTTGCCGGCACCCTGGCGAAGACGAACAAGCTACTCTCCGTGCGACCGCTGCGCGCGCGGTACACGCCCGAGATCGGTGACCTGGTCGTGGGCCGCATCGTCGAGGTGCAATCGCGGCGGTGGCGCGTCGACGTCGGCGCCGCACTGCTGGCCCAGCTTCCCCTGTCGGCCATCAATCTGCCGGGCGGCATCCAGCGGCGGCGGACCGAGACGGATGAGCTGCAGATCCGCACCTTCTTCTCCGAAGGCGAGCTGCTGGTGGCCGAGGTGCAGCAGCTGTACGGCGACGGCGGCGCCGTCCTGCACACGCGCTCGCTCAAGTACGGCAAGCTGCGCAACGGGGTGTTTATGAGCATCAGCGGGACCGGCGGGGGCGGGGGCGTGGTGCGCGCGCGTCGCCAGGCCTTCGCCATGGATATCGGCGGCGGGGCCGCGGCCGACGCGGAGAAGATCGATGTAATCCTCGGCGTCAACGGATACATCTGGATCAGCAAGCACGTCGAGGGCGAGGGCCCCGCCGCCGAGACCTCCAGCACCGCTATCACGCGCGTCGAGGAGAGCGTCGGGCTGAATGTCTACTCGAGCCAGAATGACGAGATACCCACGGCCACGATGCGCGAGATTGCGCGCGTGCGCGGTGTCATCGAGGCCCTGGTGGAACATGGATTGCGGGTCGATGAGGACATGGTGGTCAGGGGTTACCAGGAGGCGGTCGAGCTGGCGAGAGGCGATGGAGATGGCGAGGAGACGCTGTATTTGGGTGGTGAACGCGGACGTAGACTGGCGGATGCCCTTGTTGGTCGGTAGTTTTGAGATATTGGTATTACGTGTCTTGGAGAGACGAGGACCATAGACATAGAGGAAGGAGTCATGATACCACAATTGCATACATGTTACAAGCGTTTGGGTCGATATTAGAGTGCTTCTACAGTGAGATACCAATGAGGGACCAAGAGGAATCCAGTAGTGGATAGAGTCTGAGTTATAATCTCATTTTACACGGACGACTTTATCTACGAAGTTCTGGAGATGGACGTCAGCTCTTAAAATGAAAGACGTAGTTTATAAGCCGTATTCACACTTATTTCGTGGTGGGTCTAATGTACTATAATACAACGAGCGCATGAATGTATTCGAGATGGATAAGGGAGGGTATACTAGCAGCTAGCTCCATTTTGAAAAAAAAAAGTACATATTAATTGCCATCTATTTTGCTTCAGCTATTTGCACACAAACATCAATAGATACAGAGAGAGTAGGCGAAGAAAGTGCGATTATGGATTTCAGAGTTCAACTTCCGGACCTTGCAATAACCAAAACGTCAGTCCCAGCCGGTTCAAACAAAAAAATGGCACGAGTATAAGGGAATTGGGTATAATATACACTACTTCTCGCCCCTTCTCATTTTATTATGTGCGGACCCCAAAAATGTACGTAAACCCCGCCGAAGCCTACTAGTCATAGTACTACTAAGAATGCCTCGCATTAAGGAGGCTGATGAGACGATGATGAGACTGAGTGAAATAGGCATATCCCGCGACGAGGACGGTGAGCCACCGAAGAAACGCACCTTTGGCGGTGGGCCCGCCAAGCCCGAACACCATCCACAGCCAGTAGCCCAGGCCCCTGAGCTGCTTGCCGTTGCGGTCGAAGTCGGGCTTGCGGCTGTTCATCCACAGGAACTGCCTCAGCTCGCTGGGCGAGTGTGGCGCGTAGCGCACGCGCAGTAGCTTGTCCATCCAGTTAGGCGTCGTCGTCACCGTCCGCCGGTGCGTGAAGCAGTCGAAGGAGGCGCGGCCGTGGTATGAGCCCGTGCCGGACTCGCCTACGCCGCCGAAGGGGATGGTGGAGATGGATCCGTGCATGTAAGAGTCGTTTATGCTCGCGCCACCTGATGTGACGTTATTGAGAACTTGGAGTAGTGTTAGCTACGTATGCCTATTGAGAAAAATGATACGGTTGATTGGCTTACTTTTTTCATTTTCAGCTTTGGAACCGAAGGTCATAAGAGATAGGGGCGTAGGATCCACCTTATTCATGACCTTGATGGCTTCATTGACATCATCTACGGGATAAATAGACCAGATGGGGCCAAAAGATTCGTTTACCACCATTGGGTCGTCGATGGAGTCGACAAGTACAGCAGTTGGTGCGATGTACAGCTCGGATTTGTCGGTCTCGCCGCCCATGACGATCTTGCCCTTCGTCGTGTCCAGCATATTCTTGATACGGTCGAATTGTCTCTCATTAACAATGCGCGCGTAATCGGGGCTAGCCTTGGGGCCATTGGGAAAAAACTCATTATATGAAGCGTTAAGGTACTTGATGAAGTCGTCGACAATCTCGCGCTCAGCACAGACATAATTGTGAGATATGCAAACTTGACCGGCATTGTTGCACTTGCCCCACATGAGTCGACGCGCTGTTAGAGCCAGATTGGCAGCTTTAGAAACGAAGGCAGGATTCCTGCCGCCGAGTTCGAGGGCCACTGGTGTCAGGGTCTCCGCGGCCTTTTTGGAGATGATTCTCGCAACGGCAGGGCCGCCGGTATAGAAAATCTTTCCCCATTTCTCATTTAGCAGAGCTGTTGTCTCAGGGACAGCGCCGTTCACGACATAGAAGGAACCCGGGTCCAGGTACTTCTCAATCATCTCCTTCATGACCATGGCGGTCGCGGGGGAGCTCTCGGAGGGCTTGATGACGGCAGTGCATCCGGCACTGATAGCGCCTATCAGAGGCCCCATGTTAAGCATAAAGGGAAAGTTGTAGGGTCCGATGATCAAGACTGCGCCCAAGGGCTCCTTTCGTATGCGGGGCCTCAGAGGCGTGAAGGTCAAAGCATAGTCCAAATCCGTGTCATCCTTGACCCAGGTCTTCAATTTCCTTAGTGCAAAGTTGAGGTCGGAGAGGCAGAAATGGACCTCGGTGAGAATAGCTTCGCCGGATGGCTTGCCGATGTCCTGCTTCAAGGCGGCGAGGATCTTTGGGGTATAGTCTGTTATGGCCCAGTACAGCTTCCTCAGCTGTACGAGACGCCATTCAACGTCCTTCGTCTTCTGTGATGCGTAGGCTGCACGGGTGTCGGCAGCATACCGAGAAATCTCATCCAAGGGGGTCGCCTCAAAAGGGAGTATCTTGGTATCCGTAGTCATTCTTAATGTGGTGGAAACGGAAAATGCGTTCGATTAGCTGTGTAGACCTCAAGTGTGAGGATGTGTTACTATAATTCTGCACTCCTCGAACAGATCTAACGTTAGATTACAAGGGAAGTTGAAGACGTGCTACTTATTGTAGCTCATTGAGGGGACCCCCAAGGTCCAGAAGCAGTAATGCAGCTGTCATGTAGCTCCAATCAGTAATCTACTGCATCTTGTCGAGCCGAGGCACCTCCCAGTCGGAGATTGTGAGTGTGGGTCTAGTGAATTGCGGGGGGTTTGAAGCTACGCAAAGCCACATGTGGCGCTCCAGCCTCATTACAGGATGTGCCCTAGCCTGCTGTAGCGCGGGATCCACTCTGTCCCTCTGCGATACACCAAAAAGTTCGAAGTTCAAAAATCCCCCTCGTTCGCGAACTTTTTCAGAGCCTCCAATCACCACCAACTCTCACAACCACACCGCCGCCAAACACCGTACAGGCGCAGGATTCGACTTCTTTGCGTCCTCGATCATCCTCATCAAACCATCCACAACAATGGCTCCCCAGACAGTACGTATACCTTGACACCGCTTTGCTGTTGGCCCAGTCTCTCTGGCGAACCCTCCAGCGAGATCATGGCGTGAAGCAGTAGGCTAAGGTCAAACTCCGACATGTAGAAGAAGTCCGGCAAGGCTGGCAAGCAGACGAAGAACGTAAGCTAACAGCGTCCGACCCTTTGTCTCCTGGCGGAAATACTCACACCGCGCCGCCAGTTCGTCATCAACGCCTCGCAGCCCGCCAGCGATAAGATCTTCGACACCGCCGCCTTCGAGAAGTTCCTCCAGGACAAGATCAAGGTCGACGGCCGTGTTGGCAACCTCGGTGACACCATCACCATCCAGCAGGTTGGCGACGGCAAGATCGAGATCACCGCCCACAACGAGCTCTCTGGTCGCTACCTCAAGTACCTGTTAGTGCTACCCCGATTTCATCACGCGGCGCAGCAGTCGCACGCCCGCCCCGAAAGCTTACTAACATCCCGCCACAGGACCAAGAAGTTCTTGAAGAAGATGCAGCTCCGTGACTGGCTGCGTGTCGTCTCCACCTCCAGGGGTGTCTACGAGCTCAAGTTCTTCAACGTCGTTAACGACGACGCTGATGAGGATGACGAGTAATCGGTTTATTTATGCTACAGTACATCACGGACAACAAAAGGTAAAAAGGGTTGCGGGTGCATGAACTTTGCATAGGACAGGCCTTTTATATCCAACGTTGCAAAATAAACTCGATTCCAAGGCAAATATATTCTGAATGACTCTCGACGTGATACCAATTTTTTTTATCTCTGCCAAATTCTATTATATACAATATGTAACAATCAGTAGCGGTCAGTATGTTAGGCAGGGTGTCGAGTAACAGGCTTGGGTCCCTCCGTGAGAGGTCCTTAAATACACACTGTCCGTTATACATTTCTATGCTTATCCAATAACCCTTTTTTAACCTTTGTCTATACATGCGGGGGTACCCCTCATGGCAACGCTCTCATAACACCTTCGAAGGCCACCAATGCCATCGCATTCGCCGGGAACGCTCTTAAAAAGCATGGCAAGAACCCTCTCCAGTATCCTCTGACGCCGCTCTCCCGATACACAGCTTGCGCAGCCTGCCGCCAGTTCCTAAACTGGGGGGACCCATCATTGAGCTTCCCACCCATTGGGTCTGTCATAATGCGCTGCTTGACGACGTCGCTGGGATAGCTCGTGAGCCAGAAGATCTGCGCACTCAGCCCGCCGGCCCAGAAGTTTACAGCGGGCGCGGACAGGCTCGTGCGCTCGCGCAGCAACCGCGAGAAGATGTCGTACGATCCCCACCAGAAAAAAAAGAACGACCGGAATATGAGCGTTGCCGCGAGGCCCTTGTAAACGCCGCGCACGCCGTGGGCGGCGTAGATCTTGCGCACGCAGTCGAGCGGGCCCGAGTACAGACGCTCGGCCTTGTTGGCCGAGTACTGGATCTGCAGGCGCGCCTTGACGTGCTCGACGGGTGCCGCGATGAAGGATACGGTTGAACCCGCCATTATGCCAGCGATGCCGTGGCCGAAGGACGGGAGGTGGGCTACGGGATTCGATTTTGGCTCGGGTGCGCTGCTGCTGCTGCTGCTGCTGCTGCTGCTGCTGCTGCTGCTGCTGCTGCTGCTGCTACTGCTGGGGGGCGTAGGATACAACTTCGGCACGAACACGTGCTCGGCGAGCAGCCGTCGGTAAATGGTCAGGCTGCCCAACATCAGAGAATCCATAAACATCCAGCCGACCAGCGGGGGCGTCGCGCCCTTGTAGAGCCCCCGGACGCCCTCATGTCGCACCGTCTGTACCACGCACTGCAGCGGCCCGCTGAAGCGTGCCGAATCGGTCGTTTGTAATCGTACCTTTACCGTATCGAAGGGGTGACCGACTTTAGGGAGAGAGAGAGACAACACGTTAGATGCTAATGCGACGCACATTGCAGACATCCCGGCGCCGGGACCTGCTCGGATGAGGATGCGAAATGCATGCGACGGAAATAGACTTACCCGTGAGCTTGGCAATGCCGGAGAATACACCAGCGACAAAGCCCTTGTAGTTCTGGGCTGGCGCGGGCGCGGGCGCCTGCTTCTGGTCGGTCGCCATGTCGGCGAGGGCCACGCTTGAGAGGGCAGGCCTTGCTTCGATTGGAGTTTGCTGGCGATGAGCAGGGCGTGACGGGCCAGAGGTTGGTTCTCCTACCTTTGTCTCATCGCCGGTTGGCTGCAAGTATCTCCTCGGCTACGTAAAGTCGTACCTGGTAAAATCGGGAGCTATCTCCGAGACCGGCCCACAGACCAGTATGTGATCTAACAGTAGATAGACCGCCGCTAGAACTAGTTACCGCGAGATGTTTAGGCTTAGGTAATACAGTACTGCAGATCGCAAGTGAGTAAGGAAGTACCTAAGTCTAAATTTAACCTTAAATTGTTGTTAGTTGGTCTTTCTCAACTACAGTACAAGTTATAACGTCCACCTACGAGACCGCTTATCACCAATTTCAACAGGTCTATCTATGTTATATATAAATAAGATAACTAACAATTTCATTAGAATGAAGTGGTCCTAATTCGCCTTGCGACAGACTCAGACACGGTGCTGGGAGAATGACTTGGTCGTGCATGCTCATCAATTTTCATTCTTCCAGGAAATAAAGTCGAGCACCTTCAAGATAAACACCAAAGAGTCTCAAATTCTGTTCACTCAAAAAGTTCCTTCCTACTAGATCCTTTCCCTGAGTCGGGTGAGCTCTGTAGGTAAAATTCTAATGAACCATTTCGCCAGGGTGAAACCGTCGCCTCCGGGAAGACCAGACGCTCATTGAGGCGTCTAGTCTGACCATTAGGATTCAAGCTTTTTCTTTAGGTATCGTAGATTTCCCTAGATAGTCCAGGTGTGAGTAAAAAAACGACCAATGCCATATATCTAACTCGTCATCTACCTATCAGAAAGTGCCTGTTAGTAAATATACAACACCTGCATACAAAAGGTATACTTCTGTCTGTATACCTGTACTTCAACCCCTTTATATCTTCTTCACATGAACAACTAATTACCCCGGTGACGTATGGTCGCGCTTAGTCAATCATCCTAGCTGTCACTCCTTTTATACCGCCTTCTGTTAGTAGTCAGGGGACAATCCGGGGTGCTGAGTCCCCTCATGCGGAGCGGCTGTATCGACTTGCCTGCCAAAAGAGGGTAAGATCTTCTCCCCTCGGCTCCCATTTGACCAAGCCATGTTTCGAACTTTACAACAGGTTTTCCCGCCCAAGTAGGTACAATAAAACTGGTATTTCGTAACACGTAATCTAATAGCCGCTAGACAGGGTTACGAATGCTGTTCCGATTATGAGCGCATGGCCGGCATCAACGTTTACGTACATGCTAAGTCTTGGATAGGCTAGCTATTGGGGACGATACAGGCTACAAGACGACCTGCGGTCCGATTGACTTTGGCCCTTGCTGAATCGCAATCCTTCCGATGATCAGAGATCGAATGAAGAAGGTTGCATTCATGTTTTTCCTATTAGAGACGACCGCCGGCATGCTACTGGCTTGTGACGCGGTAGATTAACATGGGCTGGCCATAGATGCGCTGGTCGTTGTCCCACGTGGGTGATCTTTGCTCTCCTAGGAGCGGTTCTGGCATTGTTGCATTCTTCATGCGAAGCTTTTCAGGATCAAAACACCACCTATAAAAAGACCGAGGCACACCCTCGCCTGAGATTCTCGAGGGCTCGGGGCTAGGCGCAAGGACAATACTGTGTTAACTATCTAGGCAAGCTGCGAAGCGGGACTTTTGCATCTGTATATTGGTCTTCAGTCTGCTTTACTAGTGACTTTCTCTACCCTCCCTTCCGACGGTACGACTAAAGTTCTAGCGAAAATGCGCGCGGCAACGTCTCTGTCCATTCTCGCGCTCGGTGCGAGCGCCGCCGCCGACTGTAATGGAAAGGCCGAGTACTGTGACCGAAAGTACAGCCAAATGACATTTTCTGGGTCACACAACTCGGGATTTGTGGGCATTGGGCCCTCGGACAATCAACTCACATCGGTTTCGGCGCAGCTTGACCAAGACATTCGCTTCCTGACTACCCAGACGCACGATAAAGATGGTGTCATTGAAATGTGCCACACAGTAAGTAAAACATAACAAAAGCTTCTCGAGCAGGGAAGTTGTCGAGCCTAGAGTGCGTCGTCAACATTGTAGGAGATGATATGTTTTCAGGTTATGTGGCGTTCGAAGGGGCCTGCTAATAATTTCCATAGTCGTGCGATTTGTTGGATGCTGGCACTCTTCAAGACTATCTTGGCACTGTGAAGACATGGGTTGACGGACACCCGGACGACGTGGTGACGCTGCTCATCACAAACGGAGATTCAATTGACATCGCCAAGTTTGGCGATGCCTTCAAGTCTGCAGGACTAGATTCGTATGCTTTCACGCCTTCAGGGCAACTTGGGTTGGATGACTGGCCAACACTGGGAGACTTGATCTCAAGCGGCAATAGGGTCATCGTGTTCATGGGTAAGTTTCGTCGCGCTTCACTTCAGTTCATCACTTCCTCCACACAAAACGACTGACGAGATCTTAGATTACCACGCCGACACTAGCAAGGTCTCATACATTCTTGACGAATTCAGCTATTACTTCGAGACACCATTTGATCCTCTGGAGGACAAGTGTAAGTATTTCTCGAGGTCATCTCCTTCCTTATTTAGCCTTTGAACACAGAGACGATCCTTTCGAGGCCATTTTCATGCCTTAGGAGCCTATACGCTTCTTAATCCGTTCAAAAGCGGGCTCAGAAAGCGGCAACTAACCTCCTGTGTTGCAGTGAGCGGGTGCAATATCGACCGACCGGCCGGTGCCTCTGCTGACGGCCGTTTGATCCTCGCAAACCACAACAGGAACTACGAAGTTCTAGGTATTGACCTTCCTGACCTAGCCCATGCCGGTGACACAAATTCGGTCTCTTCTATTACTGCGCAAACGGACACATGCAAGGGCCTGTATGGACGTGTCCCCAACGTTGTACTTGTAAGCTTCCCTCATCTGCTTGATCCTTCGAAACCCGAGATAGCAATGCTAACAAGGACTGTGTAGCTTGACTATGTTAGTCTTGGTGATGTCATTAATGCCCAAGGTCAGCTCAACGGCGTATGAGGTCTATGTATCCTTGAATGATGAAGTTCGGCTATATATATACCCAAATATGAAACTCTACATATGCACTTGTGATAAGTCGGCGTTCACCCACATGCTACTGTCAAGTTCCTCTTCCTGTCACCCACGCTGTCTGCATTTGCGCCTCATGTTACTTCGTTATGTCGAGAATGGGTTGAAACCCTCATAGCACATGCACCCACCTAATGAATTACTTTCACTGGAGTAAGAGAAGCCCAAATCATGCGTACGCCTGTCCTTGGCAACAGGCTAATAAGAGTCTAGGTATTTATAAGAGGGTAATCACATATGCCAGCGCATGATACGATTCATGGATGGAGTCATTTACCCCAGTCACTTTCTGCACCAGCAGGGAACTACCGAAGCGGCCCTCTTGACTGCGACACTATTATCGGCGGGTGTGTCAATTGGGCGCTTCGCGCCTGGTTGCGCCAACCAACCGCGAGCCAAGAAGCTTGCCGCCGCCCCTTTGAGCGCATCTTTGTCACCATCTACCAATCACCACTCAATTTCTAGGCAACTCTACAGGGACCCCTACCGCCTATGCTTGCGTTCCATATAACTTGGGTAGATCATCGTCTTAGAGAACGAAGTTATTTTCAGCTGCTTTTAGAATTAGATACAGCATATAGAGTAATGGGTTCCTGTGTTATGCGATAATTCTATGTTCCCTTATACTTTTCTTCTACTTCTCTTCCCCTGCTTTTCTACTTGTCGAGTACTGCTTGAGAACAGAAAAGACATAATATCAATAAACTCAAATTGTTCAAAATCCGACTGTAATTGTATCGATACCGAGTACCAAGATGCGGGCATCTATGCGCCAGCTGGTACTGGCTTCGTTGGCAGGTAAGTGGTATAGATTTCGATAGACATCTGACCCTAGAGAGCAATATTCATCCATTCATCATACATGATGCATGCGAAGACTTTTGAGGGAGATTGTCTACTAACATACTACAGCGCATCCGCTCACGACGACGGCGGTACCATCGTCCATCTTCGTCTCGCCCCAAAAGGACCTCGCCTTCGCTCTTAATGTCCCAAATGATACATCATCCTCCAATCTATACTTTTCAATGGTCTTCTCTATACAGACCGCTTGGGTTGCCGTCGGCCTAGGCGCAAGCACCATGGGAGGAAACCCGCTGGTGTTGATGGCTTATCCGTCGGCATCCGGGGAAAACGTGACGATATCTCCACGTCGATGTTATGGTCACAGCGAGCCTATCTACGACTCTGGGATCAATATCGAAGCAATGCCAGGTACAGGACTGCTCAACGATACCACATTTGTCTTCAATGGGCTATGCAGCAACTGTCGTTCATGGCCGCGCAACGGAAAGATCGACATTTCGAGTACGGCACAAGAAATGGCCTACGCTACAGGAGGTAGCAGCGATACACGGAGTAGCAACCCCGGGGAGTCTGTCAAGATTCATTGGAGCTATGGCTCATTTACCATGGACTTGGTTCATGCCACAGGGACAGGTGGTGTTCCAGAGATTCCCCCCAATGAGAATATTACATCCGTTGGCGCAGTGCAACAGTCAGCAACGAGCGGATATGTGGACAAGAAGGCCATTCTCCACGCTGTTTTCATGATCCTCGCTTTCGTAGGTATATGGCCTTTCGGTATATTGATTCTACGGGTCGGCGGATCAGTGCGTTGGCATGGTATCAATCAAGCTGTGGCTTTCGGTTTTGTTCTTATCGGATCGATTCTGGGTTTCGTCATAAGCACATCATATAGCAGGGTCAGTTTTCATTTTCGTCTCCAGACCTTTTTTTAAGAGCAACATCGACATTTTAAGATAACTACTCGATCTTCTGAGATCTGCTTGCTGACTTTCGCTTCATAGAGTCGCAAATTCAATACGGCACATCAGATCATCGGCATCATTGTCTTCATCTTTGTCGTTGCCCAACTCGCCCTAGGGTACCTACACCATCGTATATATAAGAAGACACAGCAGCCAACCAAGATTGCACCAGTTCACGTGTGGCTTGGTCGCGTGGTCATACTGCTCGGTATAGCGAATGGTTTTACGTGAGTATATCTACCCCTTTCTGTCTGAATACTTTTTGACCGTGTTTAGTGGTTTCCCACTTGCATTGTCGCCAGGTTACGACTATGCCCTCCTTGGAGTAGTCGCTTTCGTACTGCCCGCTTTTCTTTTTATCCTGCTAGTGAAGAAGGTCTTCAAAAAGTTGATGCAGAAGGCGAGGCAACCCGAGGACAATAACGGATATGACATGGAACCCTGGCGTGGCTCTCAACCCACAGTGCAACAACCTGTTGCCCACGCTACTGGAGATCCAGCAACACCAACCCGCTTAGGTATTCCGCCGCAAGATGCCAAACATTTTGTGTGAGCGTCATATAACATGTATTTTTAATATTACCAGCACGGTCGGCATAACAGGTGGGGTATTGAGTGGCGTTGGGAAAGGTTACGTTACTAGCGAGCATGCATGAATTATAGCAATTGAGTATACGAAGGTTCGATCGACCGTTTACAGACAATTCCATGGAAAGATGCGTTCAGCTCTAAACCGACTTCGGGGATGGCGTTTTATTTTACATTTTAGCTTGTTCTTCCGTAACTAGTATCGGGAGACGAATCACAGAAGGCATAACTCTCACATTGATCTCTATCTGGAGATCTGCGGTATCCGACCTGCCAGAATACTTTGGCGCCAGTCTTTGTTAAGAGCCTTGTAGCCAATTGAAGGTGTCGAAGTCAACCAGGTATATGATTAGCCTATTTCGGCCTGCCTATTTCTCCCCTTCTCTTGAACCCCATCTTCAAAACTTAACGTTAGCTTCTCTGTCTTAAACCTCCGGCCATATCGTGCCCAGGCGGAGACGTGGGCAGGCGGACCCCTCTACTACTCCAAATTAATAGCTTACGGGCGCGGAGACCCAACAAAATGCCGTAGGCAGCTGAGATACAAAGGTAGTATTATTAGTGCAGCTATACAAGAGATTCAGGCAAAATGCGTGAGGAAGCTCAGCAAGCCAGCGACGATCCCGCCCTATCGTACCTGTCGATCAAGGAAGGTATAAACAATTCTAACCATTAACGTTGTTTTTACATAATGTCTAATAGCTAATCTATCTTATTCTTAGAGGCAAGTAGTATAACCTTCTGCATAGCACGAACGCAGCGTGAAGTATAGAACAGTCATGCAAGATGGACTCTCGTATATCTTCATTCTATTTACTTAGGCTATATCACGCCAAGTAAGACCATTGAGGTTGTATTCACGGGACGAGCTCCGAAAACGACGTTGGCATCGACCAATGGCAATAAGATGCATATACGATCATGTCATTATCTATACCTGGTGAACATACTAGTATGTCGGTTCGAAGCTAGCATGCATCTAGTCTTATAATAACACTACCAAATATTGACCGACCCATTTTTCAAGTGCCCTTGTTGTTTTTCGCCTGTGAGCTCCAGGTGCGAATGCTCAAAGTTACGCAGAAGTAGCCGAAGGCTTATTTACATTAGAAATTACTATTTCATGTACTTCTCGGAAATTCATATTTTAGTCTCGTTGAGCTTACAAGTTACGAGGCGATCTAGGTCGGTTATACTGAACCCCTTTTTCGATATTTCCGCTCAACTTGGTACTTTGGGTAGAGCCTCCCGCCGGGTAACCGTACCCCATGCCATGTGACCGTCTGGACAACCGATCTAGACCTAAGTCTAGCCTCGCCAGTAATAACTCGGCCTGGGAACGATCTAGTTATATGGAAAATTGCCTGCCCATGCATTGCTACCTACTTCAGCGTGCTTCGCTAGCCCAGTAAGGCTAGGCCTTTGAAGCTGCAATGGTCACTTGCCACAGTACGATGGAACCATGAAATTGTTATTCTTAGCTTGCGTGGTATCGATCGATATTAAACAGTCATTATATGTAGCCCATGCTTACAGCTGTATTCTAGCCATGAGCGCAGTATGAATACTACAAAAGTGTCGCCGTTTCCTAGGCACTACGCAGACTCGCAACTCAAGAAACCCTAGTCCAGCTTATATATACCCCAAACCAGCAATCAGTATGGCTTCAAGAATTACATGTTGCTGCCTACTGGCAGGATACCTGGTTCTTCGAGCTTCTGCGGCATGTGCCGTCTACGGCGTGGATTACTCTAACGGTGGCTCCTACAATATCGATACGTCATCTGATGATTTATTCACCTTCACTTCAATATTCCAAGGTACGTCTAACTAACTCAAAATATATTGAACGTCATTACTAATTTTCATCAGGTTGCATACAGGAATCAGTTAAGCCTGCTCTAGTTGACCCCGCAGGGCACCAGTATACTTGCACTGCCATCAGCACGACGCCTGATGGGCAAGAGGCGACGTCAACATGGTGAGGAAAGCCTTGATATCCCCGTTCCCACCAGTCATGAAGACTAAGTCTTAATAAGTTCAATCGCGTACTCTTCCATGTCGTCAGGTCAATGGAGAATCATCATTTCTGGAGCGAACGTGGCGGTCCAGAGAGTAATTAACTTAACAAGTGTTGCGCCGTCCACTGTAGTCGTTACCGTAAGTGATTCTTCCAAGCGGTTACGCCTTGAATGTGGAGCATTGACGTTGAGGAAACTATAGGCTACACCGACTGTGATATTGGGTATCACAAGCACACCTAATCCGACAAGTGCGTGCCCAACCTCTAGCAACACATAGCAGACATCTACTAATATTTTCCTATTTTCATTCTGTAGCCGTCTTCTCAACCATTGGCACACAAACGCAAACCTTGATCCTTGCCCCCGCGACGATAACGGCGCCTTGCAGTGGGCCGACAACAACAGTGACAGTTACGCCAACAAAATCGACCGTGGTTGTAACATCAGTTGTGGTTCGCACGACGACTGACGCAACGACTACTAAGAAATCGACAACCACTGCAACAAAGACTGCTTACTGTCATTATACTTCGGACAGACCAAGTTCAACGATCTGTATTGGAAACGCCTGTGGATTGCCACCACCTGATCTACCCGCCCCGACTATCTGCATTGGCGTGTACTGCCCTCTCTCAGCCGCTGAAACTGCAAGAGTAGCAGATACTCCAACGAGCGGCGTGCAGGAGGTCATCAAGGTTGTCATGGCTACTACAGTCACTGTCACAGAGACGACTTATACAGTGACGAGCACCAGTGTCACAGTGCTCCCCACACCAACAATTACGGAGAATGGTATGTCTTAGTGTAGTCTTGCCTCACTTTCGCTTTTCAAAATTGCAATACTAATAGTTTCTCTCATAGTTATTCGTATTATCACCGCTACAGTGTACGTTACGGCCACCAGCCACTCATGATTACATATCCTGCTCTCGACCTAAAGATAGGAATTTTGTTCATCACTCGTGCCGTACTAACATTACTATTAGGACTCCTCAGCCGTCAACCGTATGCAGTGGTCAAAAACCCGGCGCCACCATATCGATCACCGGGCCTCAGGCCACCGTTACGCAGACCAGCTTGTCGTATTCGACAAGCCACGCTACTGGGACAGTCACTGCAATGTATGTGTTATTTCTCTTTTTAAGTCATGCAAACTCATAATGCCACGGATTCTCTTGTCGAATTCTAGTTTGCTGTCCCAAGGGGAGAGTTTGAAGGGATCTACCGGGAGATCGACTCTGGGTTCAAAGACTAACTTCTATGATAGTGAGACAAAGACCACCGTGACTACTAATTCGAAGAGTGCAACGAGCTGTTGGATAAATGGAGGTTGGATGGGAGCTAACTAAGAAAAGGGGAGCGCGTGTGCAATGCCGTCGGTTCCATTGATGAGGATGGGGCATTTCTAGGGAGTACTCTTGACGTAGGGCGTGTGATACGTAGAACGGGAAAAAAGGGATTTGAAGCTTTTTGGGTGGAACCTGTTCAATCCGAGTGGCTCAATTGAATATGTAGAAGGGATGGTGATTCCCAGCTATCTACCTAGGGTGGGTAATCTATCAGGTTTGTGTGGGCGAAGCCCACCAGCCACTTTCGAACGCCACAGATTATTAAACCCTTAAATAGTCCCCTAGATCATTGCTCAAGTATGGTTTCCATGATGGGCGGGTACGGCCGTTAATGCATTTACACAATGGGTCTGTGTTACCCTCAATGGTGTGCCCTGGCTCTGCCTGCCGGGCTGTAGAAATTTGACAGGCTAACAAGCAGCGCCGCACACAGTTAAAGTAATACTTGATTGACTGATAAGTAACTTGACCAGTCAAAACAAAATAACGATTCAGAATTACTTGCCCAATCAAAGCAAAGATTTTTATTATTTGCAAGTACTTGCAATTAATTGCAATTAATTTTTTATATTTTTTATATTTTTTACAAGGTATATTTAACAAGAAATACTTCGTACGTACCTAGGTATTTCTCTTATAGTAGAAATTTCTTATCGATAGCCTACGCCACACCTAGCCACACCTAGCCACACCTAGCCACACCTAGCTACACCCAGCTATACATACCTGCCTACACCTAGCCTAGCCACGCGTGTTATTATTGAGGCTATTCAGAACTAATTACGCTCTATGGGCAGTAATACGAAAAAAAAAAAGCTGCTAACCCTCGAATCCACTTACTTGGTTTGCTTGACCAATTAATTGCTCAAGTCAAGTAAGCCAAACGCTCGATTCAGTCAAATAAAGCGATTTTGGGTGTCAATCAAGTCAAATCAAGTCAAAGCGATTTGTTTGACTTGACTTGACTGTGTGCGGCGCTGCTAACAAGACCGACGACAAGGTAACACTGGGTTCCTAGGATGATGTTAGACGCATGGGACTTTTGGCGAATGATGTCCCGACAGACCGGCAATCAGCCCTGTTAGTCGCTAGTCTGGTAAGCGCGGAAATTGGTTATAAGTTTCAAATTTGTATTAGCAGCCCGATGCGCGTAGAAGCAGCGATTAAAGTGTCTGGTGATGGAAAATACCACCGCTGGAGTAGAGATCTCAGGCTGTCTAGCCAGGTCTGATGTGAATTATCGAGGCTTTTCCCAAGAAAAATATTAGGAGTATTCTGTTGAATTAATTGCTACCAAATTCGTAAAGAGTTTAGCCGCTAGAACGACGTAAAGGAAGAGCAAAGGGATAGTCAAGTGCGTTTGTTCCGATTTAGTTATTCCTGGCTCTGAATACATCATGTTTATTCCTCGACGAGACAGCTTCGTCATGATTATGAAAGGGAGCTTAGAGTCTGTCTAACTTGAGCGTTATGATATCTTAACGAATTGTAGATTTTTCACACTTTCATTGGATTAGGTCGCTCGTCAATTCACACATTTGCCGACCCTTTATTAACCTATATGAGAATCATGCTACCAACAGCATGGTTACTACTAACAATATGCTGATCTCCCTCAAGCCTAAGCCTGGAACACATCAATGAGGCGACACTGGAGGTTATGGACCTTGGATATAGAATGAAGAAAGCAACGAGGGAGACATTCTAGAAAGGCGACCAGCATTGGATATATAAAGAGGTTCATCCTACTACCAGTTCAGTCCAGAAAACCAAACACCACACAATCCATTACGACTGCTTACTCCCCCTAAGCTTCTATAACTTCACCAACAACCAAGCATCCACCAAACCGAAGAACCACCAAACCGAAGACCACCATGTGCAAATATATCGTTCCCCAAATATTGTACCAAGTATGCCGCCACACGCGACCTGATGGCACTCCGTACTACGACCTATGTCTGGAGGTAGAGAGCAAACGAGGCGAATGCAAAATTCTGGTTACCGACACTTCCAACACCAAGATCGTGCGTGGCAGTTGCCCTTCATGCTGATAATAGGTAAGCATAATCATCATCTCTAAACTATTAAACAAGAATCTGGGCAGATGGACTAACAGTGTGAGAAAACAACATAGATCAGTTGTTCTATGTCATTCACTACAGACGAATAATATGCTGGAGGGTTCCAGAGAAATGAAGATGTGTTAGACTTGTGGAATAAAGGCACTGCTTTAAAGATTACCGTTGAATTTTGGATTTAGTTTTATAAGCTGCCACTGTCTTTGTATTAGATGGGCAAGAAACGTGCGTTGTTATTTTAGGGCCGAACACCATAATTACACCCCCTCATTAATACACCACATATTCATATCCCCTAGCTTTATTTGATTATAAATATCATTAGTGTCTAGTTACTGCTCTGGTCAACTCTGGTTCATATACCGCCTAAAGCTTAACTTTCCTGATTTTCTTTTTATGTGCCTTATATTATTATATAGCAGCTCTTTTTATCAATTCTGCCATTATGTCACTTCTCTTAACTGAGAAGACATACCGCTGGTCTCGGGGCCTGCATCTACCCCCTAGATGCCCTAATCTAGAAGTTTATCACAATACTAGCACCAGAACCAAGAGCACGTCTGTATATAGCCGGAGACTAGCCCAATTAGACCCCCCGCGAAACAACAAGAGCCTATACGTACCCCATATATGAGATCCTGACATGTTTGGGCTCGAAAGTATCTTCGTAAATCGTCACATAGTACAACAGATATGCTCGAGGGTGTGTAATACATAGGGCTTCATGAGCCTTCCTGACGAGAATCCTAGGCTAATGAGCGCGTAGATGCTCTCTGATTCAAGAGCAAATTATTTCACTATATGGTTGCATCAGTTTTATTGTATCTAAAACGGCCGTTAGCAGCGGCATTGCGTGCGTGTCAACCTGGAAGGGGTTGCTAGCTCATGAGGCGCTAGGCAGTTAAGAAGCAATGCACACAAAAATGATGCATAACGGCTGTGGAATAGTGAATGGAGTTAGCTGGCAAAAGCCATTTTCCAGAGCTAAAAGATAGAGATCTATGGTAGCACAAACGCATATGAGTAGACAACGGCTGCCGTGAGAAATAAAATACACGCGACGCGAAGAGTAGGGTGGAGGGACGCACTGCCTAACTACGCTCTATGAAGCGATTTAACTCCCGTCATATGTAATATCTACACCTGGGATGTCAAATTAGTTAGCTTATGACTACTAGGTAGTTTTGACCATTCCAAAGTAAAGAATGACGCATATTGGGACTTCAGAAATTTAATATTTTCAAACCTACTGATAATGATGTTGGCAAAAGGACTTAAATTATGTACATTACTAAAAAGCGCAAGCCTCAGGGGTCACTGAGGTTAGAAAAAAAGCTTCATACCGTAGTGGTATTGACATTCGATTGTGTTGGGTTGGTGGGAGCTCTGATTGAAAAGGAGGATTGAAGTGAAGGAGTTAGTGGTGCCTAGTAGTGGCTGGGTTGTTGATCAATGATATTACTTGTGGTTGGGGTATCCTCTTATTCTGCTGTGCCATCTACAGAGAGTGCCCCAGAATGCTCGCTATCGCGTCGAGTTTTGTCTGTTGAGTTATCTTCCCTCCTCGGCGGGCGGAGAACTGGATGCTTTACGTCGGTAATATCTAGGCATCCTAGCAATTCGTCCCGCTCGGTAGCAGGTATAGTCTCTATAGTTCGAGACCAACTTCCTAGGCTCAGCTCCTCATGGGCTAAACACTGCAATTGCAAGGTAGCATTCGTTGTCCACTCCAGATGGGGATATTGACAATAACCCCCTTTCTTGCTGAAATAGCTAGATAGGGGTTCAATTAGATACGATATCAAGATTATCAATAGGCCAAAGATGAGAGTGAAACAGAGGCCAAAAAGACTTAATGATGCATGTGCCGTATTCCGAATTTTCTAATTCTTGGTTATTCGGTGTTTCCCAGCTGCAAAAGAACAATGATTGGTGGTGGTGGCTAGGCAAAGAAAAAAACAAATATACTTACCTGACTGCTGCATATATGCCCGAATTCTGGACTTGGAAGGACTATACGCGACTCAAGGAAAGCTGGGCCATCTGGACCGTAAGCCACTGAGAGTAAATTGGCCTGTTGTAACGCCATTGAAATATCCCACCAATAGCCCACGTCAAGTTGCCATTGATTTGGTGCTAGTGGCGATTGAATACCGCCAATTAACTTTTTTTGGGACAACAAAGCCCTTGATCCCACACTGGTCAATGCATCGGCCACTGAGTAGAAATGCAAGATCATATTCATAAAGTAAACGAACCGAGAAGCTATCTCGGTTGGGGCAGTAAAGGTTGTCACACCGAGGTAACTAGAACCAAAAAGGGAGCAGATTCAGCTACCGCATCACGAAAAGAAGCTAATAGTTCACATCCGGTTACTCCTTAAACTACGGTATTATAGAACTAATGTTGCTCTACACAGCCTAAAAGCGAAGCCGGTTCCCGGGGCCTATACAACTAATATGTCGGTAATTCATTCCATATATCTAAAGTAACGTTTCTTACGGTTGTATCCAAGTTATACCAGCCATTATTTATAGGTTGAATATTATAAACTCCGTTGCCTAAGAATAAAACGATAAAACAGTTTATCTTTAGTTCAGTCTATAAAGTTGGCTAATGGCGGAAAATCCACAGCGTAGCTAATTTGCTACGGATAGGGCAGTATACAGATAATTTAGAGCATGGACAAACACCCAACTGTAGCTAAATCCTTTAAATCTAACATATTAATAACCCTTACCCCATACAAACTACAGCAAATGCTGAGATAAGTTAAGAGGCTTATAAACCTCGATATATGCCCAAACAGCCAAGCTCTAGAGCTCTAGTCCTCCTATTCAGCCAGGCGGGCGAACTCCAGGCTATATATACGAATAGCTTCACCAAAACTAGCCGCCTAGCTTCCTCTTGCCCTCGCGCTCTCGTATTACTGTCTCGAATAAATCAGGACATACAGGAGAAAACGGGAAGCCTTCGTTATCCATAGGCTCCGCCACCCGATCATATGATTATTTACAGAATCACGAATATGCATACAAATGTGCAGTTCGCCAGACCTAGGGCTCAGATCTAGTCCCAGTCCCTTGGGCCTGTGAAACAGTGAGGGTAAAGTTCGGGTACTACCTACCCGTTGGTGTCACGACAAACACGAACAAGGCGCAGAAAGTCAGACTCTCCCTCCCTTTGTTCCTTCTGTGTAAATTTCATGTCAACATCCGCTACGAAGCTGAGCTTGCTACCCTACATCTCTCGTCCTACATCACGCGCCGCCTCGACACATCTGAATTCCTTAAAACACTTACTGATCTCACGTTTCCCAAAATCTAATGCGATGGCGACCCTGGTAGTCAATGCGCCCGATTATTCGAAAACTAAGCAGAAAGCTTTAGAGGACGCGAAGGCAATGCAGGCGTCAATAATGAAAGAGTGTATTGATAGCGGCAAAGATCCACCTCCGTATTCGTTCCTAGAAGTCATTGGTAAAGGAAGCTTTGGTCGTGTGTACAAAGCGGAAATGATGAGTAGTGAGCCCGCGCAACTCGTCGCGATTAAAGTTATCAACATAGAAGCAGGGGACAGTCTCTACCCCGGTGCCACCGACACGTTTGGCGACATTTTGAAGGAGATCAACGCGCTGAAGCTCCTTGGCACTACAGGCGCGGAAAATGTTAACACCATTATTGATGCTCATCTCGTCGGCCAATCCATGTGGATTGTTACTGAATACTGCGCTGGGGGGAGTGTGGCGTCTTTGATGAGGCCAACGGGATGCTTGCCAGAAAGGTGGATAGTTCCGATCTTGCGAGAAGTTGCTGAAGCCATATTTTGGGTTCACAAGCAAGGCATTATACATCGGGATATCAAATGTGCCAATGTTCTCGTTACCGATGCCGGGTATGTCCAGCTTTGCGATTTTGGCGTAGCTGCAATTATCGAGACGAAGTTTGACAAGAGAACCACGGTCACTGGAACGTTGCAATGGATGGCTCCCGAGCTCCTTGATTCTTCTGTCTCGTATGGTACTGAAGTCGATATCTGGGCATTCGGGTCTATGGCATATGAAGTTGCTTCGGGTTTGCCTCCAAACGCCGCTACCATTGCTAGTATCACAGACTTCAGTGCCTATCTAAAGCAACACTGCCCCCGCCTTGAGGGTGATCAATATTCGCCTCTATTGAAAGACTTCGTTTCACATTGCATGGTAGTAGATCCGACACAGCGCCCTACCATCGACATAGTTCAGAAACATCCTTATATACTTAACACGAGTAAGGACTACCCCACCTCATCACTTTCAAAGCTCGTAAACGCCTATAAGCTTTGGGAGATACAAGGGGGGATTCGACGATCGCTATTCTCTAAAGGTGGCGCTCAGCCCCCTACAGACCATCACTCTCCCGTTCACAATGAAGAATGGACCTTTACTACAATGAAAGACATAGATCACTTCAAAGACGGGAAGGCCGATGACGAAGCAATATACGATGCGTACCATCCTCGTATCAGCTTTAGCTCTCCGGTACCTAGCCCACGGCTCCGCCGCCGTCAGCCTCCAAATATTAAAGCTCCCAACGTACCTCTTGAGAAAGCTTTTGATCCTAACACCATCTCTAACTATAAGGATGCTGTTCGCGCTTTTTACGGCAGACCACCCCCCTCATCCGGTCTCTCCCTTCAAGATGGTTCAAACAACCTGCCTCTTCGAACATCATTGATTGATCTTGACGCTTCAATAAATGGTAGCGAGCTGTTGCAGTTTGCAGATTTAGAGACTATCAAGGCGCGAGCGCAGCCTCTCTCGAGCGATATGGCGGACGTAGATCGACGTCGGACCCAAGACTGGACATTCCCAGCAAGATTACCCATTTATTCGGCTCTCGATATGGCACCATCCCAATTCGACAGTGACGACGCTCCCATAGGTCATATGAGACAGTCGACCCAACTATATCCCGCGAGCAACTCCGCTACCGACTCCTCTGCAGGTCGGACAGGACTTGGTTCACCTTGTAGCCGTATTTCCACCCTTTCTCTAATCGATCTTGACGCCAGTTTACCGAGCGATGCGACGATTGACACGCAACCGTCAACTGCAGGCTCGGATACGAGAGACACCCCTTTCGATCTTGAGCCGCTTGTGTTTAAAGGCCAACCAGATAACAGAGAACCATCCCTTTACGTATCGAGCGACGCCTCTTTATATTCTGCACCCCAATATTTACAGACCGATCCCCACAACACACTAACTAACCAAGGCCACGATTCTGGTACAGCAAGGCTCGTATCAGAGCCAAGTACTAAATCAGGTGGGATCTTAGCACCCTCACTTCCCAGCCCACCATCATCAAAAGTAATGCAGGGTACCAGTTCCCGAGGCGAAGTAAAAGACGAACTACGACGTATGATATCTAGTCTGAACGAGCAACTTGAGTTTACTGCCCACTGCCTGACGACTCTACCTGTCCGCCGGGCAGGATATCACTCAGTAAAACGAGCCTACAATTAAAGCATACTTCGATAAGTTCGCTTAATCGCCATCTCATTTAAGCTAGACTTCGAGTTGCGGATCAAATCTACGAGATAGACAGGCCACTTTGATCCATAGGGTACACCCCTCGATTATTCGTTATTAAAGAACCCAGTAACTCCCACGTAAGACTTATTCTTACTATTCCTGAGGCGCAGAGCTTCATGTGGAATCTGAGGCTATTGGCAGCTCGTACAACATTTCGCTGTCCCACGCAACGCCGCGTATATAATACTCGGGATGAGAGAATGGAATACAATGCGAAGCGAGAATATATAACCGGACTAGCTTGGAGTTGTAGAGATATCCATGTTCTGGGCAGTTTGCCGCCGACCACTAGTCCCGGAAGAACATGATGCTAACACGGGAATGGTTAACGACTATTTGAAACATTTTATCAAGTCTTTGTCCAGAAGTTCTACTGCATATACAAACATGCTTCTATCTGCTTGGGAAACGTATCATTTTCGGGGCGTCACTGCCTACGAATAAGAAGGCTTTATTTAGTTCGCTCCTAGCTATACTTAAGGGCCGAGGTGAGATATCAACAACGACTACTCTTTTTAGCAGTTCTGCGTCCTTTGCGTAATCAGGTCAACAATACGAGCTATCTCTCTAGAGTCACTCAGTCACACCGAACGATTGACATTTTGTTTGCTATACTTTAACTGCATTTCTATTTTTATCATGACCATACGACTCTGTTCCCTCTGAATTTGTTCAACTATTGGATAATATAAGAAATTGTCTTCGGCGAGTCAATTGGTACTAGGTCTCACGTGAATCGTTGCCCATTTAAGCTCGCCGACGAGAGGGGTGGTTTATAGATCAAACCACCGTTGATGGATTCTTTCGATATAAAACATCCCGTCCAGCGACAATCGTTTTCAAACCCGAGGTTAACAAGTCCCCCCCCCCCCCTTTTTTTTTCTCCATGTATATATCCGAGAAACAGAGTTGTTACATCAACCCAGCAATAAGTCTTATAAACTTGCCTCATCAGTCAATCCCGATGAACCCAGTCAACACGACACCATATCAGCTTCTGGCTGATGCTACCTGGTTCGGTACGAAATCCCTTTACTTTCGTCGACAAAGCTAACGTCAGAGTCGTAGTCACCGGGTGCTCCAGCGGCATCGGCCGTGCCATCGCAGAGCTCGTGTCCAGTAAGCCCGGCCAGCGTCTCATCGCGACGGCTCGAAATCCGTCCGGCCTGTCATACCTTCCGGACAACGACGCCATTCTCAAGCTGACTCTGGATGTCGCGTCACCCGCCTCAGTTGAGGCAGCTTTCAAGGAGGCGGCGGCCTACTTCGGGGATAAGTTCCACATCGATGTCCTCGTCAACAACGCAGGGTACGAGCTGGCAGGCGACACGGAAGCGGCGACAGAGGAGGAAATGCACGGCCAGCTCGAAACCAATTTCTTCGGCACCGTGCGCGTAGCCACGAACGCCACGCGAGTGATGCGGCAGTCCAAGGACCATCGCGGCGGTATCATCTTCAATATCTCCTCGCTCGCTGGTGTGGCCGCCTTTGCCGGACAGTCCTTTTACCACGCAAGCAAGTTTGCAGTGGAGGGCTGGTCAGAGTCTTTTGCGCGAGAGTTGCACCCGGATTGGAATAGTGAGTTTGCTACCCTTCATCCCATACATTTGCCACGTACTGATTGGCTTTTTCTTTCCACGCTAGTCAACATCTGCATTGTTGAACCGGGCGGTGTGAAGACGGAATTCGAGCGCGGCAGCAAGAAGTATACCAAGGTCCACGAGGCCTACGATGGGGAGGACATGCCCGCGCGTCGGTTGGCCGCTTGGGTGAAGAAGGGTGTTGCGGCCGGCGGCGGCGTCCCGCCCTCTACCGTCGCTGGGGTTCTATACCTTGTCGCCAGCCGAAACGAAAAAGTTCCCCTCTGGCTGCCTTTGACTAGCACGGCTGCTCAACTGATCAAGATGAAGCTAGAGGCACGCCTCGACAATTTGGAGGCGGTCAAGGACCTGACGCCCGTCGATAAGAAGTAAGCCGGGTGGCCAGTTTGGGTAAATCATTTATTCGATTATATCTGATGCCTACTGAAGTAGAGTAGTATGAAAATGAGAGCATTGTATTGGTGTCCTAGACTCCAACTTACGAATGTTCGTATCCACAAACTAACTTGTGTTGCAAACTAGGTGGCGTATGTCAGTTAATTCGCGTTATAATATTTACAATGCTTGAAGAAACAAAGCGTTCCTTAGTAAATTTTGTTTAATAAAATATTCAACAACAATTAACATCGAATCAATTCAACACGCTCTGCCTTTATCACTATCTTTACAACTTAATAAGACATATTTTATGATCTGATTACTTTATAGGTTCTCCTTATTACATGAATTAATTATAATTATATAGCAAAATATAAGTCTTAACATTATGGACCTGTTCAGGACAGTATATAATTGTAACTTACAACATTCACTTTTTATTTAACTCTTACAGCTAAAACCGATAGACTATCAGCTATAGTAAGTAGTTTAGCACCAGCAACCGTTTAATTCATTGTGCTGAAAACTTGAAGGTGTGATATAGTTGTGCTTCAGTATGTGTGTGTCCGTGGCTTGATTGATATGTAACTCATAGTCAGTTCCCTAAAAACCATCCTCATACGCTGATAGGCAGTCTATGGTCGATATTTAGCTGAAGCACGCTCCCGATATCTCTTATCAGATGTTGTTATTAAGTTACTATAATACAAAATGAAACATCCGGAGATGGCCCCTTCTAAGTTATTTTAAAGCTGCTATGCCCGCATGATAATTACTATTTAGTACATTTCCGTAAAATGAGCATTCTTTTAAGGGAGTAAGCAGGGCCCGGCTTCGGCTGGTCAATCATGGTATTAACTTCATTGATTCTAATACCTACTCATAAGGTGCGATGTGAATAACAAGATCTACACTATGAGTATGTAGCTAGTTTCAGTCATTGAACTTCCAAGCTCCTAATATCAAACTCTGCGGTCATAGCATCGGGCCTAGATGATCTTCGAATTATTCGTGTCACCCAGCATGTTAATCCCGATGCTTATTGGTATTTTGCACCACGCTCGACATTAGAAAATACTATTGATTTAAGATGCCGTTTTCTTCTCGTTGGAGGATACTGTCACGACCACTGGCGTACAACGTAGCTGTAGTAACGTACCTGGAAGTGGTACATACATGTACGGAAGCCCTAGTATCCAATCTCGGGATATTGATGGGCCTTCTGGTCTATTGGCATGGCGGGGGGTAAGGACTACCGTCCTGACAGATACTCCGTTCAATCGCTATTGTGCCTGGACGGCATTACACTTCCTGGGCCAGCGGAATTTTCGTTTAACACCAGTATTCTGGTACCCATCATCATACAACAGTCGTATGGTCTAATGGTTATGATTTCTCGTTCACATTGATGTGTTCAAAGTCCCGAGAAGGTTCCGTGTTCGATCCACGGTACGACTATAAGATCGATTCTTTTTCCTGATCTAACACTAGAATCTCGATGGTCTTTTTTTCTAATTATTTCGGGCCCCTGTTAACTACCTATCCTGGTGCAGGGGTGTTGTAGAAGGTCTTCTTCTGCTTGATTGTGCTGAATGGGGCACTACCAATAAGGGGTTGTCGCTTTGTCCCCATTTCAATGAATTATCAACGAGGAATGCGATTCATTCTCTTCATCCTCGCAGATTGATGCGATCGATGTTATCCATGTATCTAAAACACCGTCGTCCTGTAGTGATGTAGAATGCTTTTGTAAAAATGGCAAACACATTAGCAAAAGCAATTCTCCTTATAGATTGCTTCGAGGTGGCTGCCGGTTGATCTGGCATGTATTGCAAGTCTGTGGGGGCAAGTCGCGAGCCAGCTGGGGTATTGATTCATATCACTGGGATATCCGACCATATCAAAACAACATTCATTACTTGTACAGGAGGTGGAAGTATGGCGCGGCCGTAGCGTACGATCGAGATCACGCTGTCAGAATCACTTGAAGAATTCGAATTGAAGTTACTTCTACTAATGCAAATATCCAGTGTTGCGAGTCTTATTTGTAATATATCCCCCCTTCAAGACGACTCAACATCGCCGAACCTCTTCCCAAAAGCCAGTGTCCCTCCAACCAGCTTTCCCAAGGTATATCCAGCATAGATGCCGCAAAGAATCGTCACGGGCCACTTCTGCCACTCGCGGTCCCAATCAAGCGGAATCGGGACGGCACCAAGCCAAGCTCCCACGCCTGCGCCGACCAGCCCACCAAAGGCTTCATCGAAAGGGGCCCTAGCACCTCCGATCTCGACCCAGTCCTTCCCGGCGACACCGCGCGTGTAGAACAGTGGATATAGCCCTAGAAGCGACAGATGGAGAGAGCAGAGAAAGGTATGCGGAAGGTGCGTCAGGAACGGGGCGCCGAAGAGCACCAGGAGAACATGGAGCGCGCCGGCGGAAACAATGGTTAATACGAAGGCTACGAGGGTCGTCTGGGAATTATTTCAGTGTTAGCTCCAGCCCTAGGCCCCAACACCGATAATCGAACAACGACGACAGGAAAACCTACCACAGCGAGATTCGGCCCAACTGTCTCCAAGCCGGCCTTCTTCTTTTCGCCGGGTCGCAACTTCCGGGGCGTTTTTGCGCCCTGCGAGCCTGCGGCGGGGAGGCAGACAATCGTATACGCGGCCTGCAACGCCAGGATCACGGGCAGCGAGCTCTGCATCGTCGATACGGGGTCGGCTACCAGCGCGCGGAACCGTATCGCGAACAAAGCGAGGAGGATAGCTGGGTGCGCATGACGCAGCGCTTGCGCTTCCGGGGAAGGTATCGTTCGGACTGCCTGCATCGGCGCATCTGTCTCTTTAGGCTTCGCCAGCTCCTGGACCGGGGCGCCTTTCCCTGGGGTTTGCGACATGGTGGGGAGCTGCTGAGCAGTTTTCTATTATGCGAGATGTTTTGGCAAGGCGTGCCTGGGATACTGCGCTTGCGGTGAACCCGGCAGGTTGACGGGTTCTATGGGACGGATTAAATTGCGATTAGGTAGCTTCGGTCGTGTTGAATGGCCGTCATATTAATAGACTCTTATATTAAGGAATGGACGATGCGCGGAAGAGCACATTAAGGGACCTGAGCACAGCGATGAAATTCACTTGGCGGGTACCTAGGTAGGTAGCAGGTTGGTTGAGCTACATCATATCGATAAGCGATAAGCCGATACGGAAGCTCTCCCACCATCCCACCTTGAAGTTGATCTGATTGCTCCACCTTGAAGACAGTCAAAGTGACGACACGCGATTTAACGTCTAAGCCTGGCGGAAATCGTTTAACATTATGGCTTTTTTTTTTGTAGAATAAACCTGAGCTACATGTTTAGGCATGGTGAACTATGTCTCTAAAGAGCAAGGCCCAATAAAATGGGCCGCCCTGCTATAGACCTTGAACTGTCCTAGCTCCTGGGGCTCTCATTCAGGCCTAACATCTAGATAGTTTCTTTACCAAACGGCACGCATTGCCTTGAGATACCTAGCGAATAGCGAAACAACAGTCTTGGTACTCAGTCATAAGCTCCGTAAATCTCGAAATCACTCGGTCTTGGTGAGTAGATTCCGTAGGGAGAGATCGTAGATGACATCCTCCACCTTCTTGACGTGATACTTAACGGCATCAACGCGCTTGCGCACGATATCGTTCTTGAGGTTAAGCAGCTGAAAGCCTGCGAACAGGTCCTTGATGAAGCTGCTGATGCGCACTGTCAGCGCCACGTCGCCCATCGTGACTGAGTTCATGGCTAGACGGCTGAGCTCCTCGGTGATATCGGTGAGCGCCAACAGATACTCTTCGATGGTGACATGGAAGGAGTCGCGGTCCTTGAGGTTAACGGGTACTATGTTATGAGAGTGTTAATAGAGAGATGTGCTGCGTGGTGGTGTCACGTACCCTTTAGGATCTCGCCGATATCTTCGATGGTCAGAAGGCGGCCTAGCTCGCCGGGTCGAGACTCGGTGCCCATGCCACCGAGCCAGGCTGTGATGAGGATGGTGCTAACTACATTCTGGACGCTGCGGGTCCATCGATTGTTGTATCTAATCCCGAGTCAGAGTCTGTAGTGCGGAAAAGGGCTTGCAAATGCGGTATGCACGTACTTGTAGTACGGGTACTTGGATGCAAACTGGGCGAGCTCCCCCACGCCCTCAATCTCGGGCTGGATGCCGGTCTCTTCTACCTGCTTGAGCAGCGGAGCCACTAATCAGAGCCATTAGCAAACGGCAACAGAGGGAAAGACTGTGTCATCGAGATCAATACTGCCTACATTTTGAGCTTGGGGTGGAGTGAATCCGGCTGAGGAGGCCTTGGCAAGTAGAAATGTTGCGGTTGAGAGCGGCAGAAATTTGGTGAAGCTTGTCGCCAACCTCAATCTCCTCCTCGCCGTGAGCCTTCAGATACTCGAAGATAGCAGCGTCGATCATGTTAGAACTGTTGTTGCCCGCCATATTGGCTAGTATGCTTGTTCAGTGAGGCGGAAAGTTGTAGTGTATGAAGAGTGGAAATTTCCACCGTGGTGTGGGCGCGCGTGGGTTGGGTGAAGTGCAAACGACGGTGATGATTCCTATTTAGCACAACGCATTTGGGATTTAAACTACAATAGTATAATGTTGGACAACGTTCATAAATTGCCTCGAGGTTGAGAGTTGGCCTTATTACAATACTTAAGTGAGCGTCAGGACTCGTTCGCTCTTTCCGGATTACAGTCACACGGCAAGACAAGGCACATAGAGCATTGTAGCATTTCGGCAGCCTACCTACCTACCTACAGACCAGCTTCGAAACTTTGCTTCAATCCACTCATGTTCCCCAACATATATCGAATATTGCACAGATATCAAGACATAGCGAGTTGGGCCTCATTGAATGGTTAGGAAACAAGTGGTACGGTACAATCAACACTCATATTATCTGAATCTACGATGCAACTCTTCTTCACATCTACAGACCCGCTGTAGATTGCAATGAAAAGTGAAGATGGGTTCGCGTCGCCTGGAGGCAGTGTAATACCAGGGACACAGTGGGAGCGACCATGCGCAAGCACAGAGGATGCGCTCCCTGGAGAAAAAAATTGGAATAATCACGATTGAGTCCAGTAGGACTCTTTCAGAGATTAAACTGAAAAGAACAGATACTACACTTGATCTAAGCCAAAAGGCAAAGAGAGCTAAAGAAGAAAAGAAGATACGACCAGATTCTGGGAGGGAGAGCGAGACTTTATACCCGTGGGAGAGGCAGGTCAGGGCGGTGCAGGGCGGCAGAAGATGATTGTTTGTTTGCCTTGGTCTGTGGCCCGTGCTACCTTCCTGCCAATTAAAGTGCTTGAATGATCGGGGATCTGCTAGGTCGCAGGTAATACCGTGCTGCTTGCTAGGTACCTAAGGTAGGTAGAGAAGCTGTTAGTGACACGGGTAACAATCAACAATCAAGGCGTGGTTTCGGTACCGAGGTAGATAGCTGCCTATATATGCACGTCACGAGAACTTGCAAATGGGAAGGTTCGTTTAAGCTAGTACGGGCCAATATTGAGAAATATATTCCGGTCAACAAGAAGCTATCGCGGAATGTGGTCTACGCATCGTGACTGCGATTGATTCTTATACCCAGAAGCTGTCAAGGGTGTTCAGTGATTTATCTTTCTACTTCAGGAACGTGGATTACATTTGTACAGTAAGACTCCTTGGAGCAAATCTAATTCTACATATAGTAGTATACATATGGTATTTTCATACATCTAGCGCCTCATGGGCGGCTGTTGTCTCCTCAGCGGTGCTGACAATGATTGATCCAAGCGAAGACTGGCCATCTCGGCAACCTTGGGGATAACGGGAGGGCTGAAGAACATGCCAATCTTTTCCGCGCCGTTGACCAGCGTGCCCTCCTCTTCTTTCGCTTGGTCGAGTAACAGGGCCTTTTGTCTCGTGTCCTCGAGGAATCGTCGTCGTTCCTCCGTCATCCGCCACTCCTTAGGGAACTTGGGCTTAACTTTGAAAGTATGGTGTCTCGTGTCGAGCGGGACGTCCTCGAACATATCTGTGGGGTCCTATAATGGTTCGGCCAGTCAGCAACCCATTCCAAAGAAGAGAGCAATAATAACATGTATATACCTTTGCTTGCGCAACTAATTTGTTGACAAGGTCACCAAGGTACCTCTTGTTTTGCGCCGTGTGTTCGAACTGTTCGCAGCTCATCTTGGCAATATCGGTCTCGGGATTCCACCGCGATCCCAATAACTTCCTCAGTTTCTGCTGTTGCGCTTCATTCAGAGGCAAATCTCTTGGGCAAAATTCGACAACAACCTTCTTCTCTGCAGGATGGAACTCTCCCATATAGCTGGTATATCGAAATCGCAGAGGTTCTTGGGCGGTAGGTGCCTCGAAAGGCGTGGCCAACTCTGTAAATGATCTAAGCAACTAATGCACGTTTTCGTCGCGATGTGAGGCGCTTACTCGAGAGAAGAGGCATCTGCCAGGCAGCAATACGGGCGTACTCCCTGTATTCGCGGAATTCCTCGAATTTACCATGTGCTAGAGACATAATGTCGTCCTCGTCAAATTTGTCGGTATTCGTATCTTCGTGAATAAGATCGGAATCAGGTTCCTCTTCCATCCAAAACTGGTTGGGTCTCCGAAAGTTTCGCATTGCTTCACTAAAAATTCCGGACACATCATTAGAGATGCGCTGCACTTGCATTGTGGCGCGTTCGATCTCGGCTGGGTCGAGTTCTTCATTAGCGTCAATTTCCTCCAATTCGTATTTGAGGAATTCGAGCTCCTCCAAGTCGTCTTCCTTGGCCGCAGGTTGACGCTGGCAAGGAGTTGAGGAAAATGATCGTATGGTGAGGCGTGGCCGTGGCGCAACGGCCGCCGAGGTAGCAGCTCGCCGGCTAGCTGCACGCAGGCACAGCCGCATCGATTGCACTGCAGAAGCCATGGCGGTCAATGGTTCTGTGTGCAATCGTACAGACAATAAATCGAGGCTCAATCTGATAGACAGTTGGAGGTTCGACTGCGAACGCTGGCGCAGACAAAATTTAGTGGAGTTGCGAAAGAAGTGGAAGTCGATCGGATTGGCTGAGCCAGCCACCCAATCACAACACGCACTTAATGCTCTTAACAGACCCTTGAGTGTGGATCCATCGCTGTGGTTCAGCGCAAAGCCACCTGCAGGTTGCTTGTGGCGCTATCTATATGGTTGTCAACTCAGCGGGCGGAATCGCAGATTATTGGTTTAGGTTTTACAACAGATTGATGAATTTAACTGGCTGCACTGAATATGCTTTTATAAGCTGAAGCTGAATGAAGCATCGATAAACAATTGTATGGACTTCGGAATCTCGCTCAACAGCCCAAAGTGTACGCCATGTCTGGACTCAACCCAGACAATCAAGATACCAGGCTCGCGCGAACTGCTTTTGTGACCATAGGTGCTACGGCCAGTTTCCGAAATCTTCTTCAAGAGGTTTTATCTTCCAAGTTCCTCACTACACTCCGGTCACTGAATTTCACGGACCTCGTCGTCCAATGCGGCCCTGACCTAGAGTATTTCGACACCATCAGACCTGACCATGCCCAAACATCCTATGGTGTGAAAATCACAACCTTCTCCTATGCGCCCGATCTCAAACAGTACTACCTACAGGCTTCCCAAGGCGATGGCAATGATGGTAATGGCAAACGAGCCCGCGGAGTTATCATCTCGCATGCCGGTCCGTTAGAATTTTATACAGTTATTGGTACAGTCGTAGCTCACTCTACACCAGGATCTGGCAGTATTATCGAGGCTCTGGAGTTCGATTCAAAACTGGTCGCGGTTCCAAACCCAGAACTAATGGATAACCACCAGCTCGAGATCGCCGAAGAGATGGAATCCAAAGGCTTCCTTATACGCGGCACGCTCGGGTACGGCATCTTTGTACCTCTATTCTCGTCCAAAGATACTAACAGGCGTGCTATCTAGGTCAGTCGCAGACGCCGTTGAGAAGGCCGACACAACTGCGCTACGAAAATGGCCGCCTGGGCCTTCTCCTAGTTCTGCGTATCAGAAGGGAGGGCTGTGGGAAGCCATTAACGAGCTAATGCCCCAGTCCTCTTGATATTATGCGCCGGCGCCATCACAGACTACACCACCCTTTGCAGAAAGGGAACTAACTAGTAACTCTTAACTGACCGGTTCGGCGTTTGGCGTTGAATGAGAGAGAGAGATACCCGATGGCAAACCCAATTGCACCCCCAATCTTAAGTCTTAAAATAGCTGTGATGAGAGTTCAACATCTCCGGGGTAATTGAGAGTCTTACTATGTTGTACTCAATATTCCATTAAGATGTCGTCAAATCATAACCGAGGTCCCGGCTTACCCTTTCTTTATTGAGTAGCTGGATGATGACGACACTTCCTTAAGTCTTTCCTGTGCACCATCGGGCCATATTCATTTGTATGATCCCGAGACACTCGAATAATGCAGTTTCGAAATTAGGTAATTAGCGCGCCGTTCGCTTCTCATTTGGGGATTTAAGACACATCAAAGTTCATGCGTCAAACTGCCTACCCCGTACAGCACCCCGTATTTCTCGTCTGCCGGCACATTACAGTAGGTAGTGTGCTCATCTCCGACAGGCGGCCACAACTGTTACCCAGCTAATAAGCGTCACATACCCCACAGTTTTCCCCGTCCCTCGCAGGCCTGGACAAGACCGAACCCAGCAGTGACAACCTTGGAAGTCTCTGGTGGGGATGACGAACGTGTTAAGAGTTGGAGGTACTGTAGTCGCCGTGCGACGGGGGGGATCCTGCGCTCTATGCGACGCGGGCAGCCCGCACCGCACACGCATAACAGCTACCTACGTACGTCGTCCAGGCATGACGCCGGGACTTCAGGCTTCTATTTATATATTTTGTCTCCAGTGCGTCTTCCGTGTTTTCCTTCGATAATCTCGAGAGGTTGATTGTTCGTTTATTCCAAGCCAGAGATTATCGTGTTTCGTTCGATTCGTCCAGCCGGTCCGGAATCGGCCGCGTTTCACTTATCGGGCCAACTACGTACAGTACCTCTTTCAATCCTTATCTTGTGACTGATCAACTTGGACGTCTTGAGCCGGCAGTCATGGCGATCTTCGTAGATCTAGACGAGGAGAGCGAGCCTCCCCAGCAAGCACTGCACGGCGAATGGGATGGCGAAAGGGCCAAACTCCAACTGCAGCAAGAGCTGCTCGCCGTCGTAAACACCACTGCACATGCCCGCGACAGCTCGGCCATCGCCATCAATGGCGACCAGGAACCCACTGTTGACCAGGACATGCGTGAAAATCCGAACAGGAATCGAATGACGGAGGCTTTTGGATGCTATCCGTATGTAATTTGCTGGCTTCCACTTTGATGTATCTGGATCTCTCGTTCACGCGCCGGTCTTCGGGCCCGTGTACCACCTTCAAGTTTTGCCTCACAACGTCATAACACAAAGACCACCCACAAAGTCGGGTTTGGCAGTAGCGAAGCGCATATAGAAGAGAGAACAATATTACTAACGACCCAAAATGCAGCATCGTCTCATCAATTGTGTCGTGGCTTGACCTTAACACCCTCGACAACCTCTCGAGAACATGTCACCAGATCCGCGAGAATCTTCTGCAGTACCGCAGGCCCCTAGTCACGCGGACCTTGCATTGTTACAAAGAGCAGCCCCCGCTCGAGCCCGACGATAACGAGATGAATTGGTATTATATGAGCATAAGTGAGAGCTATAAGCGTAAGGGTAGCTGCGCCCGGGACATGGTCGCCGAATGTCGGCGTTGTGCGAGGCCAGTCTGTCGGGTAAGTGACGACTCTGTTGCTGCTATCTAGATGGCTTAGGTTCTTATCTAGAACCTGTAATCAGAAGCAAGCGTCTCGCACGTCCCAACTAACTTCTATTGTCTTATCTCAGAACTGCATTATTAGACCTCCGGGCAAATCGACCTTCCGCAACAGACATCGCCGGCTGTGCATTCCCTGCACGAAAGCGCCTGCCGCGGCCCTCACGCGTCCCCCTCTGCTCCCAAACACACGGATCGACGCGGACGAGATGCAGAGAGCCATTTGCACATGTCAAAGCGATCGTGTCTGGCTCTGCCATCCCTGTGGACGGAATATACTCGGCGCAGACCAGGACTATAGATCGTACGTACCCCTCGCCCCATTTCCTATGTAGGTTAATGAGTTTAACATAATTGGACAGCATCTGGCGCTGGCGCAACCAATACGGTGAGGTGCTAGGCGGCACAGGTATAGGCGAGGGCAACCGGGGCGTGATATGCGGGCGCGAGGCGTCCTGTCTTGGCGCTAGGGAGGTCGAGTCGGAGACGGACTGCGACGCCGCGGACGCACGGGAGCACCACGCTTCGCCCGCGACCACGCCATCGCCCTCATCTTCGTTCACCACCAGCTCGCCCCTGAGCACGGGCAGCGTCGGTTTCAGCGCCAGCGGTAGCGAGAGCGGCAGCCTCCGCACTCCCAGCCCGCTGTCGCATTCGGTCGGCTTGGTGTCAGGTTCCGGTTCCGGTCTGCGTCCCGGCTACGCACGCCATGAGATCGAAGGCATCGGCGGCGTGGTGAAGACCAAGCTCGTCCGCATGATGCGAGTCGGCGCCTGCGTGCCCGAGTGGGAGGACGAGAAGAATAAGGGGCAGATCCTCGAGCGCGAAGTCTCGGGCGGTAGACGTAGTTGGTGCGGCTGGTGTTGGAGAGTCATACCAGGCGCGAGGGATAACCCCAACGAGTCAAGTTAATATAGTTGTTTCGACTTTGGGCATTGCACATTTAGATATAAGCAGTTAGGCTCATGATCTCGGCGTTTATACGGTCATGGAGGGAGGCGCATTTGGGTAAATGAGCATTTATAAGGTCTTAGGTTTTGGGGTCTTTATACAAGAAAATTAAGTACAACCACTGGCACAATCGCCTAGTGTCAAGTTGTGATGTGACCAGTTGACGTATGTCTGATATACATGAGGAGTTGGATTTTCTGAGGTAAAATCCGGACTAGCCTCTCTCTTCTTCCCCAAAAGCCGCGAAATTCAGGCATTGAACCCCATTCAGATGCCCCCAGGTTGTTACAGGTGTACATATTGATTCTCCCCACGCCTCGCCTTTTGAGGCCCTAGAGGTTGGCCTCTGTCGGCTACATTTTAGATCCTCTCCGAAGAAAGATGAATCGAGCCACATGATCCTGGGCTGCGACTCCACGTATCCAGCGCCACAAGTGACTATATAATACCTTGATGTAGTAGAACCTTCCGCTTCTGCCTCTCCTCCCGCGCCTTCATCCTGATTGGGCCCCACCGCGCCTTAATGGCCTCGAGGCGCTGGCGTTCGTTTTCCTTGTGCTCGGGGCTCGCCTTGCAGCACATCATGACGAACAGTGCCGAGCACTCGAACTTCTCGGCAAGCTTGAGCACGCTCCACGTCCTGGGGTCCTGGGCACGCAACTGCCGCATCTCTTCGACCTGCTCTCTTGTCACGTTGTACTTCTTCTCGCGCAACTCCGACTTCCGCGACGGGGGTGGTAACTGCGCCGAGCCGCTGGCGGCGTGAAGATCTGATGAAGAGCGCAGGAGCCGACTGAGGTTCGCCTGTCGTCGGGGGTCGGACTTGGGCAGGAATTTGAAGGGCGTGTGGTAGACGGATGGCGCGGCGGCAGGCGGGTTGAAGATGATGTGGTTCTGCCCCGACCGCGGCGTCAGGAAGTCCGGGTGCGGCGCGATCTTCAGCGCCTTCTTCGTCCGCGACGTCGTCGACTGGTGCCGTTGGCTGGCTACTGATCTGAACACCGATCTGAATACCGGGGAGCGCGTGACCGCCGAGGACGATGTCGCGTGCGAGAGGCTGCCCAGCGGCCTCAGGACCTGCCGTGTCTCCATTGTATTTGGCTGGTTGGACGGAGACTGCGAATATGAAAGGCAGAGGGGAAGATGTCCGAGAGGTTGGGCGGTAGTCCAGATGGGGCTTGGCTGCAGTCTTCTCTTTCCGCCTCCTGGATCTCGCGAACGGAGTTGCTGGGTTCAATGAAGCTACAATTGGAGATTCTCGGAGCCAGGCAATTTTCGACGGAGCCTTCGCGGCCCGATAGAGGGTCACGTGTGGAACCTCCGTTAACTATACGTATCTGTAAAGCTCCACATGGCTGCCCCGGCCTAGGCCTCATCTACCTACCTAGGTACTACCTGGTACCAAGTATCTATCCACCGGTTGAACACTCATCATTATGGGGGTGAATCATGCTTCAATTGCGTAAGAACCAATTAAATCGCAACCCCAGCTAGCAACTCTTCCTATCATAGTAAATATGATGTGAGTGTGCATTGCACTTGGCTTCGCATTATCCGGCCTCCTGTCCAGACTCGCCCATTCGCGAAACCTTTATGACTCGTTTGACATCTTACGAGGAATCAAGGTCCTACCTAGATAGGTTCTAGTTAGAGGGCGGTTTAACCGTATTTACAACCTCTACCTACATTCTTACTGACTTGTAAGCTTATCCCATCTTGAGGTACCAGACTACATATCTAAGACAATCCGACGGAAACTTCGTTCCATCACCTAAATGCAGCAGCGCAACATACCTACTTACCTAGGCTGGTTGACACATTGTCACATTATCACCAATGTTGCCCAAACGGGACCTATATTCAGCACCCCCTTCGTGTGACGTACTTTACTTACAGATTGGATTGGGACTGGGAGCATCCGCGGTTTCATGTGGCATCCCACAATTAACGAGTCCGGTTGGCTGACCGGTTCTTTTCGATTCCTACCTCAAATTGCTCGATTTGATTCGGACTAGACAGACACTCGTCCTCTATACTGTAGGACTCGACTGACAGATTGACCGTTTCAGTCCCCCAACAGGTATGTGAGACATACATAGAGGGGCGTCGTGGAAACATCGCGTACTATCAAATAGATTCACGCCCTCGAGCTTTTATACAGTCAGCACGGCGCAGCCACATGTATCGTAGTACGATACACAGAAACAATAGTTTCTTATTGTTATGATGCTTCATATGGTAAGGCCCATGGCTCATGCTGTCTAGTATGTCCCGTGGTTTTGCCCTGCATACGCACTCAAGTGGGCTGTACCTGTGTCATATCTATTTTCAGCATTACTAGGTATAACAAGGCGTTGCAATAGGTACTGTACGTGGGTAAGGTCGCCAATCATAGTACTACTATTACTTCGGGATATTGTCCGAATTCGAATTAATGCGGTACGGCCGGCTATGATCGCGCATCATCGTCGCTCCCGCTAGGTAGACTGTCCTCAATAGTGTTTCGGGGGACTGACGAAAGCTGACCAAGGCTGCCAACTTATATGCCCAAATAGGCAAGCTGTGTTGATCGACAGGAACCAAGTGACCCCTCCAACCCTGTCTCTACCCGCCCAAAATAAAAAATCAAGGCATCAGGATGGGTTTATTATGAGATAGGCAGAGGCAGTACATTGCCATTTCTGTCCAACCCATGATTTCCGTGGTTGCGGGCATTGCCCTATTAAGATCCCGATTGTTTGGGCAGAATCGCGTGGAAATTCGAGACATACATATGTCTATATCAGTCTATATGTGACCTGCATTCCATTCTCTCGAACCTAATCACAAAAGAAACGATTTCTTCATCGCCTGTGTACTCCCGCAACCTGATATGTTGAATTAACTGCTGCTGCTGTCCAAATCTCTCTTATCGTCACGCCTCCGACGACAACCCAATCAATAAGCGCACACCACTGTCGTCTGACCAGCCGGGCATTCTCGCTGCCTACTCTTGTTGTCGGTGAAAAGCTCCTTAGTTTCACGGGTGTAGCCTATTAGGTAGACTAGGGCGCAAGTGAGGTTTGTGGGCTGATGACCGCATGCACCAGAGTGCCGTGATGTCCCTGACAAGATACCAGAAAACAGGTCAGTCGGTTGAAAAACCCTTGCATTGGCTGCACGGGATTAGGTTGCGTTGCCGACGCCCGATTTGCATTTGCCTGCACATTTGCAATCTGAGACAACCGCCTGATCTGGCCTCTCGTCCCGAGTTTATATTCCTTGGCCACCCGTTTCAACGACAACAAGGGAACACCCAGATCGTATACATCGACGACTCAACACAGGGTTATTGCATATAAGACGTTTCCCTTCTCGACACTCGGACTTGCCCAGGTGCGGACCCAGAAGTGTCACCGGGTGCGATTTCATTACTATCGTCCACTTATCGCTATCGGTACCCAGAGATCCAGACCAGGCGCTAATCTGTACCTTTCCCCTCTTTGCAGTCAACGGAGGCGCGTGCGTCCCGGCTACGACTGTCAGCAGGGCAGGAGTTTAATCTCGACGGCGCATCGCGGGTTGCAGCTTGCATTCGACGTGCATGAAAGTGCCCGCAACTTGCAGCTGTAAGTGCATCGGACTATATCTGTCTAGCAGCAGCACCTACCTACCCACACTAACCGTACCTACCTCGATCCCGGTTACGGTAGGTACCTAATCTACAGGTACCCAAGTGCCTCGGTACCTACAAATTGCAATAGCTTCAAGGTTATAAACGACAGCCCAGCCCAGCCTATAGTGATAGGCAGGCCGGACGCAAGCACTGAAGCGAAGGAGCTTGCAGCCCACAGCTGTACTACGGTTTGATACGGCACAGCCGAGAAGCGAACGCCAAAAGTGTCGCAAGGGGCTCTTTCAATTTTTGTTCGCCAATCCCGTTGCCGATTGCTGCACCTGCTGAAAGGAACGGAAATCGGTTGATCTCGTCTCTGTAAGTGATTCCTCTACGCAGCCGTGCCGCTCTGCGCATCAAAAGGAGGGCCAGCAACAGCAACAGCCAATTTAACGCTAGGTACTGTACCTACCTCCTATCTACTTACCTAGAGAGTTGCTGCTGCTGCTGCTCCTCCCTGCTTGCCGTATTTCGTTCATGGTTGGCTGGGTCCTTCCATCCTCCCCGGCATTGATCATTTGCCTGTTGGTACTTGAGGATCCCAGCGCCCCAGACCAAACCACCCTGACTACAACCCTTCCCGGCTCCATCTGTACAACATCAACAACGCCCACTGTAGTGTCGCTTGTCGTTCCCGCATACCCGGATTTTTGGTCAGTTTTGGACAAATAGCCGTGTTTGCTGATTCTCCTACTGGCATATCAGTTATCCGTACTCGTTTACGCCCGCGTCTGCATTGAACCCGTCCCCTCCGGACCGGTCCGCCCTCTCTCACCATGAGTCTTGCACAGGCGGCTGCCATTAAGAGCAACCAAGAAAAGAACCAGCCCCTTGACCTGGGCGACCATCCATCTTCCACTGGAACCTCGACGCCCACGCCGACGGAATTCGCCGAGAAGCAACACGGCCACGAGAGCGGGAAGAGCGAGTCGAAAACAAAGAAACGGGGCTTGTTTGGCCTCGGTAAGAAGCGACACGGTGACAAGACCTCTACGAGAATGGACCCGACGTCCAGCCCACCCAACGCAAGCAGTAGGGACACGACGAAACGATCCGCCACGACATCCCCAGTCCCCCTCGAGAGCCCCAAGATGGTGCCTTCTTCCCCTGGCCGTGGCCTCTATTCTACGTCCCCGCGGATGAGCTCGCCAGCCGGGTCCCAGATATTTGAGCGAGACGTACAGGAGAGCGCTATTCTGCCTACTTCACCCGCCATTCCATCCCACATACAGACAGAGAACCATATCCCACCTGTCCTAGATGCTTCTTCAGAAGCTATCACCGATGACCACCTGAACCCCGACACAGTCGAAATCGTTACGCACGTCTCCCATCAACCCGCCGCCGTAACCATGGCTGGTGCATCGATGTACGGCAGCGTTTCCGGTTCGTGGACCGAAGACCTGGCCGCCTTCTCGGACAAGGAAGAGTCTGGTTCGAACTACGGATCGTTAGAGTCGACTGATGTACGGCGTTTGAGCTTCATCTCATTCGCGGATGTTGTGCAAGCCGAACAAGGGGGCCCTGGCCTAGCTACGGGCAGCCGGGATTCGATGCATCTGGCCGGCCTCACGTCTTTAGCCTCCATGGGCGTCAACCGTTCCCCCTCGCCGATACGGTCCCCAGTATCCTCCCAAGCGCCAGAGACGTCGCCGCCCAACAGCAAATCCGGCTCTGTCAAGGGAATTAGCTTGTCACCTGCGAGGAAGCCGTTGGGTAGCCCGACTTCCACAGAATACAATTTGGGCCTGACCTCCGGCGAGTTGGCCATCGAGACTATGTCACAAGCCCTGAGACGCACAGGTAGCACCGACCTCAGCGCAGCACGGAGTCACCCAATCAGTCCCATTGAGGGGCCGTCCCGGTAGTTCATCAGTTAGGGCGTCTTTTATCATGTTCACACCGAAGACAGCCAAAATTGAAATGATGCTTCTCTTGTGTACACACGGCTCTAAAATACCTGCATTTCACAAGCTTACACGTACCTGCGTGCTGGTCCGCCAATTGATTTGGGAGCGGATACCACGCATTAGTTATACGCTGCACATCGTTGGCCTGCCTGTCGTTGGAGTCTATTTTGCTTTGAGATAACCCATGGATGCCGTCTGATAGCCCGTTGTTTTACTCCTCCACCTACCTCCCTCTTATTACTACGAAGTTTTGTTCGTGTGAGATTTAAAGAGTTTCGGGGCAAGACTTTTGTTGTTTGTGATTAGCCACCTCGGGCAAATAAATGAACGGAGTTGAAAGATCAAAATACGCGTGGGATTCTCGGCAGCGGTGTGGTTTCCCCCTTTATTTGCTTCTTTTCACGCTCTCATTGTCAGGAGAGACTATCGCGGTAACATGAATTTGCTCTACTGGAGTCGAAGAAGGTACGGAAACCGGCGAAGATGGGAGAGAAAAGAATTGCGGTACCTTAATGCTTGGCTATTAGGTTACTTGTTTGCTCTCAAGAGGAGCGAGGAAAGGAGTGCGACGCTCGCTGAATAAGACGTGGGTGAGAATGCTACCAGTTGATTGAGATGAGATGAGATTCTTGGCGGAGCGAATGGAAGCAAATTCATGACAGGTAGTATATCCGGTCCCATCCATCAATTTACAACTTGATTCCCCCTTTTGCGGATTTGATTATTCTTTTTTGGCTTCATATAGACCGGGGTGTCTCTCGCGTCCTCGATTACTTGAAAATAAAATGGCATTTTGTTTCTATGAGGTTTATCTAGGGATATAATTTGTGATGATCTTTAGATTTATGTTACGACGTATATGATTTTATGGGTATTCGTCGTCTTAGTCTCTGGCCTGACCGACTTACCGTTGCCTCTTAGACTTCGAAGTTGTGTGCTGAGGTTATGGGAGTTTGAGGGAATAAGCTTCTAGAGTGCTGCGCATCTATCTGCCGTTCCCCGGCTATTGGTTATTTGGTTGCTGTACGGCATGAGATGATATTATATTTTAGGTTTATTTTGCGACCAGAGCCAGCCATTTTCTAAACTGCTAGTTTGTTTGCCTTTAGTTGTTGGTTGTTGGGTTTAATGTTATGTGAGTTTCAGCTACTACATGTTTCCCTATCTTGGTTGTATATTGAAGGATACCTTATGGATTAGATATAATGAAAAATCTATTTAATTAGACGTCGACAAAAATGTCAATCAATCTAATATTCCACTTTAAATCTCTTAACTTCGATCAGTTGAAGTTAACTACGATCATTTTCGTATTTCTGATTGCCGAAGTGAATTTACTCACTTAGGATGTCAGGTAGACAGGTAGAAAGGGGTATCTAGGGTAAGCTTTGGCGAACTGTGTTTTAGTATTTCATTTATATATTCTTGACGCTGTGATACATTAAGAGTTGCGATGTTTTGTACGCTTGGTCCTGTGAAACCTAGCCCACCTACGTTGGCCACACTTTTTAGCTATGTTGGCTAAACCACCCAAATTAGGCAGGGATCAGAGCAGGGGACTATTATAACTATATTCGCTAAGTATATCTATACCTATGTAGTAACCTTAGTTTTAAGCTTCTAACGCTATTATAGATATCGTACAAGTTGCAAAGTCTATAACACGCTTTATAACACTTTGGCCTATATTTTAAACGTAGTTGTTGCTATAAAGCTAGATAACGTAGGCGAGGAGTTAGTGTATAATAGGACAGGTACATAGCCCCGGCTCGAAGTGGCGCCACATTGGCCAACATAGCCAGAAAGTGTGGCCAACGTAGGTGGGCTAGTGAAACCGGTCCAGTTCTTGTTTCGTTAGAATTTAGTTTACGCTATATAAATCTTTTTCCCTCCTTGTTTTCCTTCCACTCTGATATCTCTAGTTTATTCAACCATGATGCTTTGGTTATCTGCTACACGCCCCGGGATTCCGTGCATAAGATACCGATTACGACGAGAGTTGAAAATTCGGCGTGTTTTACCAGCTCCCGGATGGTGTTGGTATAGCAACTGTCATTGGGCGAGCAGCGAGATTTGGTCGTCAGTGAAAGTGAGATATTATCTTACTGTGGCGTTGGAGTTCAAATCGGGACAGAACTTAAGAGCGGTCTGTTATTATCTAGGGTATTAGGTACCATACATACTATAATCGACATATCCAATATCCTTGGTGATAGCACAGATGCTTAAAATCATATATTAAGAAGGTAAGCTGGCCAACTGCTTCGTAGAAACGTTAGCCGTGTTCCTAGAATTGGTAGGTGAAAACTAACCACCTTCCTATAACTGCGGCTAAGGCATTAATGCTAATTGTTGCGGTTTTTCTTAGCGGCGAAATTTGAGCTCAATGAGGAAGGTTAAGGACCCCCATCTTCGCAGCTTATTGCTGTTATGTTGCAATAGTGGTCTCGTCTCATATTTAACAGTGGTCCTTGTCCTTTGATCTCGGCCGAATGTATCGATAGTCTGTTTGTCGTTAAGCGAGCACGACTAGCCCCGACTGCTAAGAGGTCAATATATGATTTTTAAACCCGAGACAAAAAAAAAAACATCGACTACGGTGAGTATTGAAACGCGTGTCGGCCCGCGCCGCTCCGTCGGATAGGTTACACTCATAAGCTTTTTGAAACCTTTCTCGCCGTATTTCTATTATAATTTATGTTTACGCCTGCGACCGACAAAGTTCATTCCTAAGTACCGGGTCGTGAGATGGATGGTGTGCTATCGGATTGAGAAATTCGATTTCACTTGAGGGCGATCAATCGCATCCAATAGTCTACGTAATCTGAAGTCATGCGGATATCGCGACAGAGATGAGGTTGAGAGACGGGAGTCCCGTAGCTCATGCCGCATTGCTATTGGGCATCCTACGCATCCAACCCGACTGGCTGGGTCGCTCTCCTGGTCACGATCTCCAGTTGCTATATTCGTATAGCTACACTATGTAGATCAATGGGAAGTTTGGAGGCACGGTACAGTAAGCAATACGCTATAATTCGGCACTATAGCTTCACAAAAGTCCTTTCCGGTTTCAGATTCAGAGGAACAGAGGCTTACATAATAGGTCGGGTAGGTCGTTGTTGTTTTGCGAGGAACTTTGCGGGTCAGAAGTGGTGGCTGGAGAATGCTCGTAACATCGGCTTTAACGTGCCATAATAGGTTTGACTTCTATGAGCGAGCGCTAAGCTCTACTACGTCCTTATCTTTGCGTAGCGTACAACTACTATTGGGTACTTAGCGAACTATATTGAGGCACCGTCTCCTTCTGGTCGGCCCGTAAAACAGAGTCATTGCTCTCCACGATGGGTCGGATACCTGCTGACTCGAATGACCTCGGGAACGTCAGGGTTGCGTCTTATTACACTAGGGAAGAGCTATATGAAGACCGGTTTCATACTATGTAGATAGAAACTAGGGACAATTATGTTCCAATATGTTGGGTTCAATGGGGACACAGAAAGGCTATAAAATCCGGGGTGAATCGATCCCCCAAGCGATGGTAGGATGTTTTCCCTATTTAGCGTACCGCTGCGCTCTGCTTGCGCCTCGGCGTTTACCTGAGTATAGAAACAATTGCCAAATAGTGATCATCCTTTTCAACGTATAACTCGAGCAAGCGGAGCTAGGGACGATGAGAATTTAGGCCATCCTCATTGGAAACACCCATACGGAGTTAAGAAAGATAATTAGCATTTTCCGATCTACTAGGTATGTATACCATGAAAATGACATCGAGTTTCGAGTGGATTACCTACACTACCTAGTGTAGGTACGTACAGTAGGTGCTGGATCCTGGGTGGTTTGATATGGGGAGCTAGCGTATTCAAATGTCTAGACTATCACCAGACGAGAGCAATATGGCACGAGAATCTACAATATTGCAACATTGTTAAACTCGATTCTCCTAGGACCTAGAGCAAAAATTTATACCAGTGGTTCTAACAAGACTGATACCTAGTGCGTCATCTTAGATTGGTGTGTAAAGTATGGTACCCTAGCTCCTTCACATGTCCAACTTTGCCGTTCCAAATGCCAGTGTCCTGGGTCGGCGAACCGGTCCCGGATACGGTCGAGATCTTCACCAGCTTTATATTCAGATGGTTAGTTGTCAAGCTATATGTATATAACCTTGCCAGATACCATGATACTTAATTATCCCTTGTTTCAGAATGTTCGACACGGCTGGGCTTCTGATGGTCCACATCTTGGGTCCTGTACATGACCAGTTGGCATGTTGGGAAATGAGCATTGTGCTGATTTCTTTTCCTTTCTGAAAAGTGTGAATATTGAAATGCTTGGCATGCTGTGCCTGTTTGTGGGCGGTGAGTCAGGGTGTATCTAAAGATAGCAAGCCTGGCTATAAGTTCTGACGGCTGTAGGTGAGAATTTGTAGATATGTAGGTAGTTCTGTTCGCCTGCCTGCCTGCCTGCTGTAATACGGTAATACGTAGTAAGTGCGGACTTTGACGGATCAACGGCCGTATAACAACAATATGGCCATACGGTAACCAATGTACGTAGGTGAAGCAGGTCAGTTGCTTGAACATCAGATTCTACTACCGCATAATCTGGTGAAATTCGTACCGACACTACTGCAGCCAAGAAGAAATAAAGGGCTTTGATTGGTTTGCCCCGGAATAATTTAGGTCCATTTATACTGTTAGTCAGCAGATTTTGGTAGTTAGCAGGTTCTGACCAATTAGGGCTCTTTACTTTTTCTTGGCTGCAGTAGTGTCGATACGAATTTCACCAGATTATGCGGTATCCAAACATTAAACTAGCCTTATTTGGCAAAGTCCCCACCACGCATCTTGGCCGCAACAATCTTCACCTATATTTTTGTAGAATGTAGGTGAGGGAGGTAAAGCATTAATCTACAGCTGCACTAAGTCTACTAGAATAAAGCAGCCACGTAGCTACACCTATTTATACTGCTGTAATTTTTAACTGTATTTAGTGATCTAAATCTATTAATATTTTTATTTTAGTAGCAGCCACCCGTAACCTCGCTAGACTGTTAATTTTATAAATTAGGTGAAGATTGTTGCGGCCAAGATGCGTGGTGGGGACTTTGCCAAATAAGGCTAGTTTAATGTTTGGATAGTAGAATCTGATGTTCGAGTAACTGACCTGTAGGTGAAGAGCTCAATTATTTATCCTACTATGTACTGTAATAAAGGAAGTCGACGATTGCACACTAGGTAGCAGACGGCATAGCGTACTACTACCTCATAGGCTCCTCACCCACCCACCTTGTAGGTATTGTACAAGTACAGCAGGACCAATGGCTCCCCCGGCAGCCCCACATAGTAAGATGTCTTACAGGCGTCCTGAGCTGGCTCAACTTTAGGTACGGTAGCTACGGCACCCACGGCACCCACATTCCTTACCTCGGGCTCCACAGGTACCCAGCAAGCAGGTACATGTAGCAAGAGAGTGTTGCGCATCCCATGTGTTGCCGGCCTGGAGGGGTACCTCGTGCTAAGTATTTATGGGTACGTAGAAACAGACACTGTGGGAACAGAGAACAGCAGATGAAACAATTACCAGCTTAACCTCTGGGTAAGGTGTACTTACTTGTCAGCCGTACTGCAAGGAGCAATCAGATCAACTGAGGGTAGGTAACCCCAGTCTACCTGAGGGTGGCTCCACTCTTTCGTGTAGACATAATCCACAATATACTTAACGCCATAAACGCCACAGATAGCGAGCCTCGTGAGCCTGTAGGGCGAGCGGCGGACCAAGATAGAAATATATTCGCTTTCTTTCCGGAGTAAGGGTCGGCGCGGAGCGCATGCCCCCCGGAGGTCAAAAAATTTAAAAAGAATATTGAATTGTGGTTGTCGCGGCGTAGCCGCCTATGTCAGGAGGTACTCTGTGGCTAATGTCTACACGAAAGAGTGGAGCCACCCTCAGGTAGACTGGGGTTACCTACCCTCAGTTGATGTGTAGACTCCGTCTGGATTCGACCTAATAAACACGCCGCCCACATCGATCCGTCTTCCATTCCACCGATGTCTTGTCTCCCGCCGTCTGTTGCCTGCAAGTACCTACGTGCGTAGGTACAGTACAGACAATCGTTTGAAAGGCTAGGTAAGGTAGGGTAGAACGAAGGCGCCGTTAGACCGTTACTAGCACGTCAGGTACACACAGGTAGGTAAGTGCCTACCTACACTTTACCGTGCATGGCTTAGGTAGGGCCAATCAGCACATCACCTGGCTTCATATATACCTATGTAATACCTACCTTACTTTCATACAGCTTACACAGTTGACTGACTAGGTACTTCCCTCTTACAAACCTTCCTGCTGGGATATAAGGGGACGAGGTAGGTAGACTCCCTAGACTCCCTACATATATCTCTTCCTCTGGACTGCCGCACACGGCCGCGCAAACTGGAGTCGAAATACCTAGTTACCACATATGGATCTCACGGAGAATCCAATGAATGGGCTGACATCACTAATAGCTGCTGGCCGTCTCCGCTGCCCCCCAACCTGATCTTAACTAGGTAGCCCGCCTACACTACAATCGCTTACCTAGGTATAAGCAAGCTACTGTACCTATAAGACAGAGGTACCGTACCCATACCTAGTGGCACCCAGCGGCAACGACTCCGCACGTCGCTAGCAGCACCTCCCACCGCACCCACTTCACGACACCACTACCACCACTAGTTACCGCCACGGACACCACACGCCCTCCTCCGACCCTGCATCACCAAGACCGCACTGCCGCTCCACCATTGGCCCACCTCTGTACACACCCAGCAGCTGCCTTGTACATATTGTCCCGGCCTTCGCTGCCCGCAGCCAGCATACCGAGTCCAGCGACTGATCGTGCGAGAGACGGCACATAGTTATAGCCCCTCCCTTGCCTATCGAGACCCCCCAATCGACCATCGACCATCGACCATCGACCATCGGCCATCGACCAGCGAGTGCCAGCCTGGCTTGGACACCGCCCGTTCCCTCCGCCCGTCACTGCCCACTCCAGCGTCCCAGTCAAGGCCGCAGCGCCAGCCAGCCGCTTGAGCGTCGAATAGGTTGTCGTAGCCTGCCTGCGCCTGCTGCACCTACCCCTGGCTCGTGCCGTTCCACGTGTTGTGCGCCGTAGGGCCAGCGAGTAGGCGTGTTGTCCCAGGACCATCGCCCTCGCTTCTCTTGCCCGAAACTCAGGTCTCCAAGTTCTAGGTCCCTTCTAGATCATCCCCGTATCATGCGCCGACTCTTCCAAACATCCGCCCAGCCTTTCGCCTTGCGCCTCAAACCATACAAGCCGACTGTCCCGAATGCGCCCTGTGAATGACCCGCGCCCAAGTCCACTCTCTGCATTGCGTATTGCGGCTGGACGACAAGGTGGAGCAATACCGCGCCTGCGCATACACAGCTCTAACGACGCACGACATAGCAGCCCGTCTGGAACCCTGCGGGAAGCCGGCCGGTCCCCAAATGTCCATCCTTATCAGTACACATGCCGCCGAACCGAGAATTGAGTGGCCTTCTACCGCCCGAGATGGAGCCCGAAATGGACGACACATTTCGTTCCACCCACAATAGCAGTCCATCCGAGTGGTCTCAGAGTGCTGCGGGGGATGCTGTATCGCACCGCTCGAATAGGATACCCAGTAGCAATAGTGCTCGCACAAGTCGTGAGCCCAGCTTTCTTGGCCAGACCACGGTCCGCGCTGTTACACCTGATACAGCCGAAAACGGCTTGATTCCAATGCCACGGGGCGTTGGCACCACTTCTCCTCGACAAAGCTCGCCAAGGTCTATTCGGGGAGGAGGTAGGAGAAGGCAGGGCATAGTTTTTCAAGATGAGCTTTTCGATGAGCCCTTTGATAGCTCCTCGCCGAGTCCGCCGTCCCAGCGGGGGAAGCCCAGGCCACGTACACGCACATTGGACGAGGCACTAGCACTGCGACAGGCATCCACCAAAGGCCCTACGGAGATTCGGCATAGGATGGGTTCATTCTCCTCGTCTACTTCGCAACCGTTGATTGAAAGTGACGTTCGTCCGCCGCCTACCGTGCCGGAAGCCGCCGCATATAGAGCTGGGGTGCCGTCAAGACCACCGGATACGAGGACCTCGGCTTCGTCGGGCAAGGACAGGAGGTCCAATAACCGCCTAGCAAAACGTAGCTCCTCTCGTCCAACATCCCCCAAACTCTCTCCACCTCCCTCGGTAGACTCGCTGCTTCTTCCCATCCCAACGGACGATGCGAACAGAATGCTATCGTTGATGAAAAAACTATGTGGGAGTATGAGGGGTGAGGTCGAGTATCAGGGTGACCCTAGTGCTCCTTGGTATGAAGGCATTCTCTACATCGATGATGACAAAGGCAGCCTGATGTTCGATTCGGGCCACAACGGCCCTTTCCATATCACGATTATAGGGGACTTGCGCGGATGCAGGGTCCTCCCATGTAGAGCCCCTGACGGTGGCTCGGGATGCCTCGAACTTTCTAGCGTAAGGATGGGCGTGGAAATTATATTTCGACCTCTGAACCCTGATGAGATTGATATGTGGCTCGCCAGTTTGCTCTGCTGGCAACAGATTCGACCTCCGGGGGCTCGACTCGCCGGTGGGAAGGGATCTAGTTCTCCTAGGCTCGGACAGCCTTCGGAAACGAGGAAGAGGGGTTCTTCTGCCACGCACGCCCCTAACAGTTCTGCTATCATCAAGGTTGGAAATGTCATGCTGTGGGACAAGGGTGCCGCAACATCACCACGATCTATTGTCAGACGCCCATCTACCCGAGATCTCCGTTCTGGACCAACATCTTGGAGGAGGGTATCATGCACTTTGCAAGATAATGGAGAATTTAAGTTGATGACGGAGAATGATGTGACAGTGATTTCTATTATAGATCTAAGCCAGCTTTCACGGTCCGCCGTCCAGAAGTTGGATAGATCTGTTCTTGAAGAGGACTTCTGCATTGCTATCTTCCCCGTCTATTCTGCGACGTCAAAGCAGCTCTCGATCTTCCGTCCTGTCTACCTCGCTCTCGATTCAAGGGTTCTATTTGAGGTTTGGTTTGTCCTTTTAAGAGCATTCGCTGCGCCGGAATTGTACGGAATTGAAGCGTCCACAGGCCAGATTACCGAGATACTAGACCAAAATGCCGATTTCGACGGACAAATTTTCCGAATTGAGAAGTCAATTCAGATCAAGGTGACAGAAGCCAAGTTGCAACGAGCAGCATCACCATCGGAACGGCATCACGCTCACCACAAGGAACGGGATCCTCTGCTTGGACACTATCTAGCCGAGGTCGTTCTCGATGGTGAAGTACGGTCCCGAACAACGATTCAAACGGATACTACGAACCCCTTCTGGCGAGAGACTGTACAATTTTCCGAGCTACCTGCCGCTCTTCCGTGCCTCTCTGTTGTGCTAAAGAGACTAGAGGGGAATCTCGACAGTTTAACTCATCAAGTTCAAGCTTCTTTGGGCTTACCCAAATCGGGGAACCTGAATGAAACCGTTTGCGGAGTTGTCGAGGTCCCCCTAGATAAAATGGAGAAGGGCAAGGATCACGAGCAATGGTATCCAGTGTACGATGAAAAGCAAGAATCCGTTGGAAGCATGCTGATTAGATTTGACCATACGGAGTTGGCCGTACTTACTACCAAAGACTATGAGCCTTTATCCGAACTTTTGCATCAGTTTGGCACCGGATTAACAACCCAAATTACCCAGTCAGTACCTGGTATGCTGCGGCGACTTTCTGAAATATTCCTAGATATCTTTCAGGTTTCGGGTGCTGCTAGTGAGTGGCTTATGACCTTGGTCGAAGATGAGATTGATGGTGTAGGAAATCAAAATAGCATGAAAAGGTTACGGTTCAGTCGGCGCATGAAATCGAACGAGTCTTCAGCTTCTGCTAGTGAGAGAGAACAGCTCGTTCGCGATATGAGCAAGAGTTTGACTGGAGAAGCCAACCTCCTCTTCCGGGGAAACACTTTACTTACGCAATCGCTTGAATTTCACATGCGACGACTTGGCAAAGAGTACCTAGAAGATATTTTAGTTGACAAGATCTTCGAGATAAATGAAATCAACCCGGACTGCGAGGTCGATCCAGGCAGGATTGAGAGAATGGAAGACTTACCACAACACTGGAAGCTTTTGATCCAGTTGACCACCGAGTTGTGGGAAATCATTGCCGTCTCTGCAAGTAAGCTCCCGCCTGAGCTTCGCGCCATCCTAAAGTACGTCCGGGCTGTCGCGGAAGATCGATATGGTGACTTCCTCCGCACCGTCAATTATACGAGTGTGTCTGGTTTCCTATTCCTTCGCTTTATCTGTCCGGCTATCTTGAACCCAAAGCTCTTCGGGATCTTACGGGACAACCCGCGTCCTCGAGCCCAACGCACATTGACCCTCATTGCGAAAGGACTTCAGGCGCTTGCAAATTTATCCAGCTTCGGGAAGAAGGAGAGCTGGATGGAGCACATGAATAGATTCTTGGGACATCAGAGACAGTCTTTTAAGAACTTCATTGATCAGTTATGTTCTGTCCCATCGGACCGTAACCCCGTTACAATACCGGCGTCCTATTCCACTCCCGTCATGATCCTAGGCCGGTTGTCACCAAAAGGCCGCGAAGGGTTTCCTTCGCTGCCCTATCTCATCGACCACCAGAGAAATTATGCGGCTCTCGTCAAGTTGTGGTTCGAGGTACACCATGCTTCTGCTCCTGATACGCATGTCTTTGAGGGTGAGCTGGGAGAGTTTCATGCCCTCTGCGTGGGATTGCAAGGTCGAGCAGATGACTGTATGGCTCAGGTAGAGATGTTTCGGGCTATCGAATACGAGTCGGTCGCTACGGACGACTTAGCTGATAATTTTGAGAGGACTTCGCTGATCGAGTCTCTAAGCCAAAGTTATGCGAGCAGCTCGGTATGGGCGGAAAACGACCCCTATCGACCTCCAGATGAGTCCGGGGGCGAAGCCGAGGAGGCTGGGAAAACGACCCAGCGCTCTTTTATCCGCGAAAATAGCTCCCTGCGGCAGCTGTCTGAGGGACTAGATTTCAGCAATCCGATGGAGACCTTACGTGCAAAAGCGAGGCCCGGGAAAGAGACTCGTAGGTTCTTGAGCGGGCTCATCGGGAGCAAGAAAAGCAAAGAAGGGCCTAATCTCTCGTCGACGGTGCGTGACAAAAACAGGGGCAAAGAGGACAAAGGAGGCAAAAGCGTCCTAGGCAATTTCTCCGAATCATGGCAGCAAAACGACACTAATTCGAGGCACTAGTTATGTCTCCAGCTGCCGGCCTTGTCGAGATACGAACTCTATCGCCAGCGGTCTGGACTGCGGAAGCATCTGCACATACGCAGAAAGGAAAAGAAAAACCAGGGCGCACCTCGCTGGCGAGTAAGCAGCGGCGAATCGGCCGGAAAGCATTCCGTGGCGGAGAACTTGCTGGCACAACCCGCTCACGTTATTCGGTAGACGGTCTCCTTTACAAAAACTATCATCAAGTCAGTGGCCAGTGCTCGAATTGCTGCAAAAACAGCTGGAGAGGCGTTTGGTGAGAGAGCACAGATACCCCGGCATTGTGATGGAACGAGGGGCAGGGAGGCTTAAATCTTCTTTTTTTTTTCGTTTGTTTTACGCAAAATAGAGTGGAGCAGAGCAAGCGTGCATCGTCGGTATTCTGATTTTGCTCATCCATCCCAATCGCTGGGATTGAAAATACTTCGCGATAGAACTTCGACTCGGCCTTTAAGAGCTGTGGAAGGAGTGTCTACAATGTATATTTTGATACGATCATGAACAAAATGGGGTGGATGAGAACTGCAAAAGGCTCATAGAATCGTGGGTGTTGATTATTATTAGAGGATGGTTGGGCCTGAGAGGCCCGCCTGGAGGCGGGCCGGACTGAGTGACATAAAGAGGGCACGGAGAAGAGATGACGAAGGACATAGCAATGAGAAACCTACTGATGTCCCATCTTGGAACCGATTCACGTTATATGCTCTACTGTGATGAGTATCGCCGTGGCGCAATAGGTGTCATGATTTCTGTTTTATTAATTAGGGTTTCGATGGATCCCAAGATTGAACTTTATGCTCGTTGCATCGCCTCTTGAGGATTATACGTATGAGTAGACTTGACCAAACAAGTCACTTCTGTCTGGCCTATATGGGTTGGTTCCCCGGCGTCTACTGGCCGATTATAATTCCAGCAGTAAATATCTCGTTTTCCACTCGCAACGCCATGACATATCGTCCTTGATACAGCCGTCGCCCCGGGTCCCGTTCCTTCAACCCTAGACTGAGTACCTAGGTAGGCTATCCGGCGCAGAGCTTTCGTATTAGCGTTGAGTTAATATCAACAACCTATCTTCTCGACTAAGAGAAAAACTTTTTGTAGGCGGCCTTCTCCTTGGCCACGCGAGCAGCGGCCTGCTTCTTGACGGTGTCGAGCTCCTTGGCGACGGCGGCGTCGTTGGGGACGAGCTTCCGGGCCTCCTGCAGCGCCTTCACGGCCTCCTCCTCGTCCTTCAGCTTGATGAGGGCCAGGCCGCGACGGTACAGGGCCTTGCCCTTCTCGGCGTCGGAGATGCCGGGGACGGCGAGGGCCGAGGACGCGCTACGCTCGGCGTCCTCCCAGGCCTCGAGCTTGAGGTTCAGCAGGGCCGAGTTGCAGTTGAGCGTGAAGCGCAGGGCGGCGAGCTTCGTCTCGGTGTCGTCCGAGGCGCCGTCGAGGTCGGGCTCCTCGTTCAGGTAGCGCAGGCCCTTCTGGTACTTCTCGAGCCCCGTCAGCACGTCGCCGGCCTTGAACGCCTTGTTGCCGAAGTCCTTGCAGTCCGAGGCGATCCGCAGGACCTTGGCGGCGTCGAGGGGCGCGCTCGCCGTCTCGTCCTCGGGGAAGTCCTCGTACGCGTCGCCCAGCGGGTCCGCGGCCTTCGCCTCCTCGGTGGCGGGCCCCGTAAGCTCGCCGCAGTCGGCGATGACGGCGTCGTGCACGGGCTTGTCGCTGCCCTCCGTCCGCAGGCTCTCGATCTGCCGCACGACCGACTTGCCCGTCTTGACCTCGCCGAACACGACGTGCTTGCTGTCCAGATGGGGTGTGGGGACCGTCGTGATGAAGAACTGGGAGCCGTTGGTGCCTGGCGCCGTGGCCGTTAGCTCGTGTCATGGTGCGCGAATAGTGTTAAGACGAGTGGTGTGCCTTACCAGGTCCAGCATTGGCCATGCTCAGCAGGAATGGCTTCTCGTGCTTGAGCTCGAAGTTCTCGTCCTCGAACTTGGCGCCGTAGATGCTCTCGCCGCCGGTGCCATTGCCCTCGGTGAAGTCGCCGCCCTGGATCATGAACTGCTTGATGACGCGGTGGAAGGCGCTGCCCTTGTAGCTCAGGGGCTTGCCGCTCTTGCCCAGGCCCTTCTCGCCGGTGCAGAGGCAGCGGAAGTTCTCGGCCGTCTTGGGCACGATGTCGTCGTACAGCTCGAAGGTGACGCGGCCAGCAGCCTTCTTGCCGATGGTGATGTCAAAGAAGACGCGGCTGCGCTTCTTGGTTTCCTCGGCCATGTTGAACGATTGAATAATTCTTTCGGGCGAGATCGGCTAGGGACAGTTGTGGTTCGTGGAATAATGTGACGGCGACGATGTGGGAGCTAAGTAGGTAGGCAGCTCTTTTGGAGGGGCTTTGGAGGGGCACGGAAGTCGACCAACGAGCGAGTGCAATTGCGTGTAATGTAATTGGGCACAATTGGAGACAGGACAGGGAAGAAAGAGTAGGAGCAGTTGGACTATTTTGCACTCTATGACTGAAGCCTGAGAGAAGAAGGGAAAGGGGAGGGCAGGGCGGCAGAAGACGTTTGCGGCTGGTGGACGGGTGGAATGAGGCTGGCCTGGAACACCGACCGCCAACAGCAGCTTGGAAGTTTGGAAGCTTCTAGGAATCCAGGGAAGCCGCAGGAACATCAGCAGCGAGATCGCGGGGTAGCGAGGGGTAGGGTTCTGGCCAATCATCTTTCACCCTTTTAGGTTTTTAGGTCCCACCTTAAGTCCCAACATACCTAAAGTACCTCTGTCTTGTAGCTAGGTACCTATTCACTTCTTGTACCTAACTCTTTTTCTCAATATCTTCCGTAATATTTCTCGCCATGCCTCATAAAAAACTCTGTTCCTGCGATGACATGTAGGCCGGATGAAAGCTCGAAAGAGACGAGTTTGAAGTTGCAGTTATAAGCCGTTGTGTCGAATCATAGATTGTAGATCGGACGGTGATGCATTTCCTAGGCTGCAGTTGGGTATAACCTCTATCTTCTATCCAACGTACATAAAACGACCACTAAGTTTATTGCACTCTGTCCGCAACGATCTGGACTAGCACAATATCACTAATACCAGCCGGGAATCGCCCTTCGTCTCCAAAGCCCGAAGAATGCTCTGTTATTGTCTAACTAATTCTAATAATTTACTTAAATCACATTAATAGGTTGAATCTTGAGTAATCAAGTCCTTGCTTGGAATGATGGTTTAGCTTTACTGGACTTGTTAACTGCGCCCCAGGCTATGTCTAAACTTGTTATCAAGTGCAATTGCTAAAGCACTATCAGAATTATTTTTACTTGGTGTTAGAGAGCTATTAGCTTTATTGTTGAATAGCTTACGAATGCTCATGTAGTTGTTGTTGGCCATTTAAAGTGGCGAAGTGACTAGTCGTAGCCTTGCCCACTACGGTGAACCTATCTTTACACAGCATTTCGATGATGTCTGCATTCTCCTGGCTGAATCCCACAGGGCTTAACGTACGCGCGAGATCTTCCTATGGTTTCGGTTCTTATTGTACGTATAGAGGAACTTCGACGAATGTATTGTTTGTCGCTAGGCTAAATTAGAGACGATAAATGAAGGCTTCTATCAATGTTGATGGTTCACTTAGTGAGTGTTTGTTTGTTTTGTATTATGAGCCGAACGAGCTCGTATGGTTCCTTAGACTCGGCTGTGATAACCATTGGTGCGGCATTAAGTGTCTGGGTATATGTCACGGGATAACTAGGTCAGGTGCAATAATAAAGGCTTGGATAATATGTAGCATACAAGACTCAAGCTTGTAGGAGGGAAGAAACTAGTACGGAGGAGGTCCGAGTAGAGTACAATAATATCCACGGCCCAATGGTTTAGTCAACTAGCCAGGCGTGACAGTGTAGTCCTTTGCAGCATCCTCAACTAAATCACCTCTAGAATCGAAGATAACGACGCAACGCAAGGAGCTAGCAGACCCTACATCATTTGAACGGGAAAGCCTTTCTACAGTAAATTGGCTATGGGCTACGTAGGTACTAGCGTCGACAATACGAGAAACGGTATAATAGAGTTAGAAATAAAGACTATTAATAATAGCAGTGCTCCAATTCCATCACCAACGCCCTTCTAACTATACCACAGTAGCCCGCTTAGAAAATCTTCTCTTGCTTCGGAAATGCCGCTCAGCCTTGATCGTGGAGTGTGTTACGTACATGCTTCTAGGTTAGAAGTAAAGCTACACCTAAATATATTTTCGGCCCTCCAGTTTTGCTTAAGCAATCATAGCTACGCCACAGTTTTATAGATGTTCAAATTCTTGTGACTTGAAGACATTACTTACTGCCATTGGTTCCACCAAAGGTAATTAACATGGAACGAGGAAGGGAGGAAACAGTTTGTGCGTGAGCTTACAGTGTTTGTACGCTAACTGATATGATAAATTAGGTTAAGGTACGTCCCCCGTGACGAACGCTGGCTGATATTAAAAGGGAAGGTAATGATATGATCAGATAGAATTATGACCTGAAAGCAAGGATATATTCACTTGTGCAATGACCGAAGCAACCATCGTTGTGCCTGCTGTTTTTTGGTCCGCCCACATTTTTTGGTTTCGTTAACGCTGCACTCGGAATATAATCCAGATTTCCTATCCTACAAGGAACTTAACACTTTCTATCGACATATCCATCTATTAGTTTCATCTTTGAGATACTAGCATCCGCTTCTGCCCTCGTTGTCCTCCCCAACCACCCTGGTAGCTGCAGCGTTCTCTGACTTGTCAATAACTAATACCAGATCCCTTTTGTTTGAGATCGCATCCTGCAAGTTATACCGACACACCGATATGGATGCCGGTCGAGCACTGAGAGAGCTCATCGAGCCATCCAGAATCCATCAATTATCTCTGGATCTGATATTTTGCATCTGCGATTACCTCAGCACGAAGGACATCTGCCGCTTGTCGAGGAGCAGCAGGCCTCTAAGGGCATCTCTCGAGCGTCACTTGTATATTAGAGTGGCCCAAGCGCGGAAGAAAAACGATTGCGAAGCGCCGAATCTCGTCGCAATTGGACTCGACTGCGATTGGAATATCAATTCTTTGCGGCTGGCTATCGACGCTTGCAAACAGATATGTCCGCGCATGTTGGACGGCAGATGGGACGACAGGGACGAAACTGGCGGCCGAGACCCCTGGGTCCTGCATGACGTACCGCCGCTCTTCTTAGCCATTAAGAAAAATCGTATGGATATTGTATATCTACTCGAGGAGAGTCTCGCGAATCTCAATATCCTGTACGAAGGTTTTCGAGACAAATTTGTTCTCAATACCGGACACTATTATAAAGATACGAATCCTATGGTTTTCACCGCCCTTCAATGTTTCCTTTTGGACTACACCGACAGTGTCTCGGTCCTCGAGCTCGCCATTAGACGTGAGAATTTGGAGCTGACGGAGAGATTCCTCGCGAACCCTAAATTATTAGTCCGTCCGTTAGCTCTTTGTGAGGCCCGTAAGTAATTCTCAGAACCATTTTCTTCTTGGTTTAGAAACTTTCAGAGCACGAGGCTTCCCTTTTTGGGCAAGAAACCGTCTAGAAGCTCCTGAAACCCCTAAAAATCTTGCTCTAAATGGCGATAACTGACTCCGAGTATTGCAGTGTTCAGGCCTTGGAAACCTGGCGTCGCGGCAATCTTGGCTTCTGGACGGCTGGAGCAAGCACACGTAACCGACATCCTTCGTAGAGATCTCCTGGACTGTAGCGATCATGATCTACCTGATTGGATCGAGTATCTGGTATCAATAGGTGCGGACGCTCATTGGTCTATACCTGAGGGGCCTCGATACCTGTTTGATTGCTGGCCCTCGCATTATCCTTGGTGCTGTGCGCCATGTTGTAGAACCGTGTTGTCGCGTTCGCTTGCAAGCGGGTATCTCGGAAATGTCAAAAGGCTTCTCGAGATTGTCTCGTTCAGCGAGGATCACTTAATACACATACTACGTCAATGTGTATTCAGCGATCGTCAGTTGGACATAACGAAGATAATTTTAAAGAAAACAGACTCAAGTAGCACTAGTTGGGTGGAAGCCTACACTGCTGCTGTAAGGCTGACAGGTGACCCCAAATTCCACAACGAACAGACCGTCCGATTCTTGTCAGGTTATGGCCCCAAGTTGCAGCGATCAGGCGTCAAGTTCGACCTTAATAAACCGATACAGGATTCAGAAAAGACGCTACTAGAGTACGCCCTCGTGAATACGAATAAACGGCATTCGCGGGATTGGGTTACGCCGCTCTTTCAGTTCGACATAGATATTTCGCTGTTGTCGACGCACGGGTGGAAACTCTTCCGTGAATGTAAGTGACACGCTATCTCAGTGCTACCCTTGATCTTCCGCTGACGAATATCTTCTAGATCTCGACATGTTTGTCAATACGAAAGAGATACGCGACAAGATTCTCGAATCTTGTCAACAGAATTTGAGCTGCAATAGGTATCGGGGGTTGAAAGCATTATTATCTAGGCCCAATACCAATAGGAAATGGTGAGCTTGGTAGCTTTTCGTTTTCGCTGGGTGAGATATTAGGCGGATTTGTAGATAAAATGTTGGAGGGATATCGTGGATGGTTCAGAGGTTTAATCGCAGGCTGCTTGACAGACGGGTCTACTGCGACGCACATTCCATGACAAGAGAGCGCGGAGTTCATGACACTCCCCCACATAATCCGAGGATGGTTTTACACGTCACCTTCACCCATGATGGCTAATAGCTGGCATCCTACCAATCCACCCATCAGCCTTGCCATGCGCAGCATCAGCGAGCCACCTCGTCAACACGGCCCTCTTTGTATGCGTTGTCCATCCCTTTTCACCAACCCACCCGACGAACGGCTCGCCGCTGTCCTCCTCACGATCATTCTTCCAACTCTCCTCATCCGAGTCCCCAGGAATATGTGCAATGCGGTAAATGGTCCAATCGAGGTCCGTGGCATCACGTTCAAATGTGGCGGCAACGTTGATTATGTTGCGATACGCGACGCTCGCCACGAGTCGTACGAAAAAGGCAATGAAGGGTTGGAACAATGTCCAGGAATCTTCAGGCCGTTGGATGGATATGGTCCCCATAGCCAGGATTCGCCGGACATTGTGTCTCCGCATTAACGAGAAGATGTTCTTATAGATGTCTGCGTAGAGAGTAGGGCTCGTTATGTGGTCGTTGATTTTGGGCCCTAGCAATGAGATAATCGTGGAACACTTAGTAACCGCATTGGATAAGGCATCCATGTCATTCATTTCGCCCTCGATAATCTACGGGACATAGTCAGTTAATGATGAATGAAGGATCGCGCGAATAGTGCTATAATCAAACGATACTGAGATTTATTTCTGATCTACTGCTGCTGTTGAGAATATGATATTCTATATGGGAGTAGACTACAGTAGATGTATTGACATTAATCAGCACATACGTACCTCGAGAAACTCGTTTGAGACCAGGTCCGACGGGATTTTGGAGATATTTCGGGCATATACGGCCGTCGGGCGTTGGCGAAAGGCCAATTCTCGGAGTAAACATAGACCTACAGTTCCGGTGCCGCCAAGAACTAGAATTTTGCTGCCCACCATCTTCTTCTGCGTGGTTGATGAGACGTCCAATGCCTATGAGAGCTTATAAGGTGATAAGGAAAGTGAGGCATGCGTTGCGGGTAATGCCCTGGACTATATGTACCTAGCCCAGTCAGTCCAGCGAGGGCTTCTGCCCCTGCACTCAGTTGATACAGAAAAGTCACTGTTGAGATACGGAATGAATTAAGTAGCTATGACAAACCCTTCTAGGCAGTGTAGCCTGCCACCACCTCTTCTTGCCTGGGGATTTGAGAAATATATGGGAAGGCGGAGTATCGCCTCGGATTTTTGGAGAAGACATTCTGCTGTTCCGGTCAAGCCGGGATTATATAAACAGTCCTGATTTCAGAGCTGCGCGCGAACCAGTCAAATTCGCTGACTAATTAACCGAGCCTGGGTACTTATAGTTATCTACAGGTCACTTCCGAAGGCCCAACAGCGATTCCGATTACTCATTATGGGTATAACGCACATTCGTCAACTTACGCTCACATAGCTACATATTTACTTCCATCTAGTCACTGAATAAGAGAGTCGCAAGGTTGCCTGCTCATGTTTAGAGATTGCTCACTATTTGTCTTTGAAAAAGCTAACTTTTCATGATTTGTATCACTTAAAGACAGCCTCCTACACATTGAAAGGAATAGCCTCAGGGTAGCGGGTTCCATTCCCTTATCTGGCTGACAAGGGCAACGATGAATAGCAAAACTCGAGTTTAGAACCTCGCACTGGGGTTCCCGATGAGCTTTGCTGGCCATGGTCACGTTTCCGCCCACGAGACATGCCCCAGGAAACATAGCACAGCACTCTCTGATGCGCCTAGGTAGGTGAAACTAACGGATGGGTCAGCTGTCTTTTTTTTAAGTCTTATGTTTGGAGAGACGAATACTGAACCAGCAGAGGAGCTCAAATATTATAAGACTATTGTCGATGCAGAGGTAACTATGGCTTGATTCAAGGGCTTGGAAGAGTGTTCAAATTCAACTAATAATCATCTATGCGATCAAGGGGGTTCTGGAGGACCAATTCTCCTGTTTAGCCAGACGGGCGAACTCCAGGCTATATGTGCGAATAGTTTCATCTGCGCCGGCCGTCTGGCGTCCCCTCGCCCTTGCGCCCTCGTATTGCTGTCTCGGATAAATTAGAACATATACGGGTAGGCTCTGCCACCCGATCATATGGTTATTTACATGATACAAATATGCAATTCGCCAGACCTAGGGACTCAGATCTGGTCCTCTTCACTTGGTCCGTGTGACACATGGCTAGGAAAAAAGGATATGCTGATATCCCACCCCCCAGGTCTAGTTCAGATGATAGCGGCTTTCTTTTAGGATTCTACTCTTGTTATTGATTGCGAGATTTTAACTTGATGTGTGCTGTGAAGCCTAGTTTACAGGACCCTTTACGACGGAAATGGACAGACCAGGTCACACCCATAGTATATCGCCTCCACGCAGCTAGCGTTATCCAGAGCGACGCCAAAGCAGGAAATGCATTAGTTGACGTTAACAACGACGCCTAGGTTACCAGTTTTGGCGGAGGTTATACACAGGGATGGGTGGGTAAAGATATGACTGGCACGGTGGAAGGCGACCTGCAGGGCCGGGCAAGATTTTCGTAGCATCCTGAAGTACAGGCAGACTTCTCTACGATCATTGGATTTCATATGTCCCATGTCCGAGACAAAAGGAAATCGAAATCGGCCGAATGGGCATGCCGAATGGGACATTTAGCAACCAACATAAAACGGATTAGCAATCATAGCCGCCCCGATCTTCAACATGTGGGTGTCACTAAGGCTCATCTGCCAAACGTGGCCCCTCCAGGGGTGAGATCTGGCTGCTTGAGAGGCCCGACAGGATTGTCAAAGCGCGAGTCCGGTGTCAAGTCCCTCTATTGGGTGCCCAACCACAATAGATATCAGGCGTCATAAGGCTTGCGAAGGCGTAATAAAGAGTTTTCTGTATATTGAGTAGTCTGGCCTTCGAAGGTGTTTTGGGGCCCTTCGCGCAACAACAAGTGTTCGAGACTTAGCTCAGGTTCGTACCAGGATGAAGGAATGTTCCGACATCAGGGGTTGAAAGCTGGCAAGCAGGTTTCCTGTGGTTGTGCGGGACTCACAGCTCACAAATTAATGTATGAGTGTATGAGAACGGCCCGGCGAATAACCTTGAGACTACGACCTAAATCAATGAAGCTGTGAGAAATGAAACGAACGACTGGAAGCCATCTTAAACCATCTCTTGCCCTGGATGATTTGCTGTGCAAATGATAGAAGCACAGGTGGCGACGCCCTGGAGAAAGCTGCTAGGTTAGAGCGAATGCTTGTAGATAGACACCGGCCACACTGTTGCAGATAGTCGCCAAAATGGGTGCACAAGCAAGCGCACACATTTCGAATCGGCTAATGATAGGTGGCGGGTAGTCCTCAACGGCGCCTTCGTTTGATTAATTTCGGCCCAAAGCCCAACTACTATGTTTTCCAGTACGTCAGGTCGAAAGCTGGGATTGTTAGTCACAATGCATAAGTATATACAAACGGCCCAGTCCCGTTCGAAACCGAGCGACAACCCCGCCGTTTGATACCACCATAGAATACCACCGTTAAACCACTATATGATACCACCATTAACAAGAAGAAAGCCATGGCGCACCACTATATACATTTTTTCATCCATTATCTCCAAATTCTCATATGGAATTATAATCTTATCATGGCAAGATTACTCAATACACTCCGGAGCCCACGGCCGTTAAGATCAACGAACCGAAGAGAAATAACGTATTTTGTTCCCATGGCCGAAGAAGATGATGGGAGACCCGAGTCATCGTAGGTGGTGTCGACGTACCATTCTTCTAGATGTTTTTCTGATTATGATCTAGTCCCTTTGAAAGCGTCAGTACAGAAGTATACTTCGGCAGTGGGCCCAAGTTCATAGTCCCAAGCTCCCTATTCCTTAATTGTCCAAAATTGAGACAGGGAGAAAAGCGAGCCACTCGAAGCATCGGCCTGGACGATGTAACCTCAGCTGTCGGGCACGTTATTTTCTATTATCTCCTAACGGATACATATCAATGCCTCAGACCGAAAGGAAACTCCCACCATGAGAGGCTGGTCAACGAATTAGCCACTGGCGTCGGAGCTTATAACGCTTCTCGGAAGTACGAGCTGTTAGCTTTACAAGAGACAGCAAAAGACGAGATCCAGCGACTTTCACAACAACTCCCATTCCCACTTGTCCTGAATCTCTTGCGAGATTTGCATCTGGACCCAAGCGCAAGCGAGACATGGCTCGACAGTTATGTGCAGTCAGGTTTGAAGAATCTTTTTCAAACTCCGACCGCATTCCTAGACTATACGAACCTCCAGGTCGAGCAGGATGCGATATCCTTCAGCAATATCATCTTGAAAAATCTGGCCAACATGCTTACCAACGACGCGGCTCCACCTCGAACGGATTACGCTGAGACCCCCACGTTATCTCCTGAGCCTGTCGTAGTTGAGGAACAGCCACCTCACGACTCAGAGCCAATTTCCGAGGTAGAGCCACTGCCAGAGCCAGAAGAGCCAGCCCCATCCGAGCGAGAGCAGGAATTGTCTCCTACGCCCGCGCTCGCGCCCCCACCGGAGCCCGAGCCCGTCGAAGAGCCCGTCGAGAAGCCCGTGCCCGTCGAAGAGCCCGTCGAGAAGCCCATGCCCGTCGAAGAGCTCGTCGAAGAGCCCGTCATGGCTGCGGAGCCAGAAGCTCCGGAGCCCGAACCTTCACCCGAGCTTGACGTCTCGCACGAAGCACCAAGTCCTGGCGGCTGGCGCAGCTGGGGCGAGTTCATGACCACGCCAATCCAGAAACATGCCTGGCCAGAGGTTGAGCCTGTTGCCGCTGAAGAACCCACTCTCGAGCCACAAGCCGCTCTCGAGGCAGTACCCGAAGTTGAGTTTCAGTACTCGCCACCGCGTGCCGAGTATCTCGATGTACAGCAGGAGCCCGAACCCCCTCGTGAAGAGCTCAGCAGTCCCGCCCCGTCGACCACAGTATCGAAGAAGGCCAAAAAGAAGAAGAAGCTGTCCATTTTCCGAACAGAAGGAGCCGCGACGCCCGAGCCGAAATCTGACAGAGAGAATACGCCTACACCTGAACCCGAAGCTAAGGCCGCGGAAGACGCGTTGAGCCCCGCGTCATCGAGTGGTTTGAACACGAAGAAAAAGAAGATGAGGTCCATCTTCCGAACGGAAGACGAGACTGCTACTTAGTCTGAGTAAATAAATGCGAACTGTCTCGCCTTTGAGGACGGATGGGCGGACTATCCAGTCGGCTGAGGATATGTGGGTAAAATGCTTTGCGATGTACTAGGTTGGAGTCGAGTGATGTTTTGATTATGGTCTTGTAGGGTTGGCATTTACATTCTCTCTTTCACCTTTATTTTGTATCTTGGGCGTGAATTTATTAGCTTGTTATAACATTGGGGGCGTCGAAAAGGTAGTTTACTATCACAGGGGCCGTCAAGGTCTTTGGAGAATACCTAAATAAATATCTCGTCGCCTAGTTTCAGTGTCTATATTGTCGCTCTAGTTGTAGGAAAAACCCTTCGACGTTGGCGTCATCATCATCATCATCATCATCATCATCATCATCATCATCATCGTGATTAATTCCTTCGGGAATGGGGTCACTGTCGGAAGTATTGTATTGACGGAGTGCTGTGTTCTGCGTGCTCCGTGTTGTCTATAACAGCCACCAACGCTTAATACACCTATTTCGAAATAAAGTGTCCAACTCTACTTAGATTTTTATAATATGTTATATATTTTTTAAAACTTATAAACAACGTGTTTTTTTATTAACAACATTAATTAATATAGCTATATAAGTATTATATTATTTTTTTAATATTTATTTTATTAATTAAATATATAAACAATTTAATTATTGTTAAAAGGGTTAAATTTAGTTTGTAGTAATATAATTTAACTTTTCGCGATTTAGCCCTTTGCGATCTAGCTTTTTGTAATCTAGCCCTTTGTAATTTAGCCCTTCGCGATCTAGTTTTTTATGATTTAGTTTTTCGTAATCTAGCTTTTCGCGATTTATTTACTTATAAAAACTTACGTAAATTAACCTACGAAAACCTACGCAAACTTATATAAATTAACCTATAAAAACTTACGCGTATAAGCTAATAAATAGTTTAGCAACTTAGCTATATAAACTTATTTACGCAGACCTACGTAAATTTATATACGAAAACTTACGCAAACTAACCTACGAAAACCTACTTATAAAAACCTATTTATAAAAACCTACGTATACGGGTTAACAAGTAGTTTAAAAACCTAGCTATATAAACTTACTTATATAAATTACTTGCTAGCCTATACGTGTAAGTTATATATGTAGGCTTATGTGGCTAAGTTTTTAAACTATTTATTAGCCCGTACGCGTAAGTTTTTATAGGTTAGTTTACGTAGGTTTTTATAAGTTTACGTATATAGGTTTGCGTAGTTAGGTTGCTAGATTATTTACTAGCTTATACGTTTAAATTATTTCGCGATTTTTATATTTATAAATATAAAACTTATTTTTTTAAATTTGCTTTAAAATAAGCTTTATTTTAATATATATATATTTATATTTTATATTATTTATTATTATAAAATAATAATAAAAGGTATAAAAATTAATTATTAGTATAATATAAAAAACGTATGTAATATACTATAAAAATCTGAGTGGGGTCGGACACTTTATTTCGAAATGACAGTAGCTTTGTATTGCATAGCTTATGCGTCGTTTACGGCAACTAGAGACGGCAAGCACTTTTCAGGTACTTGAATACACTACGTGCGTCTCTACCCCGTTCCGTACTGGATGTCACTCCGTAGGTTCGCGGTTATATTACAACTCTCTCAATCGGCCCACGGTTAACTGAACAAGAACATGGGCCCTAGACAGTCGATTTAATTGGGATGCGCAAATCGTCAAAAGGAACATTCTCGAGATGGCGACAGAGCTAACACTGTTCGAATGGTTGTTATTTTACGCAGAAAGCTGATCTTTCCGCTTGTCGACATGAAGTTCGGTGCTACCGTGGTCAGCGTGCTGGCCACGGCTAGTTCAGCGTTGGGGCGTCTCTCCAGCAGGTGTCTAACTTCGGGGATAACCCCTCGTCGATACAGATGTATATCGACGTGCCCGATAAGGTCGCAACTAACCCGGCCGTGATCGTAGCTGTGCGTGTGCTATCTCTCCTGTCTGCTTTTCGTTTCGTGCCTCCCGCGAAATGTCGCCGAGGTGCGCTGATTGGGCTTGTTACTGACCTGTATTACCTGCGGGTATGAGCAGCTCAAGCAATGGTCGGCCGTGCTGGGTCTCGCGAATACCAAGAATAACACTGGAGCTTTTGTCCCCGAGGGCTCTTAGTACACCGAGATAGTTTACGGCGACGGCTCGTAGCTGGTGAGGTGTTTTGGCCAGGGAGTCGGTTATCTTGCGCCCTGAATGAATCTGTCATGTTGAAGCTCTTTGGGCTGTTGTGATTCCACGCTGCGCCCAGCACCCTCGGACTGGTGCCGGCGAAAATTAGCCCACTTTGGGCACTTGCAGGGTTTAGGTGCGGATATACGGGTCTACTCTGTCGATAGTCTGTCTCTTGGCCAATGGCGTCGGAGCCTGCTTCTCCCATCATGATTCTTCAACTCTAAAATACGTAAGTAAGTACTTACGTATACTTACGTACGTACTTATGCAGGCGTCGGCAGGTAACAGACAGCGTTAGAGAACTCATAGACGCAAGGGTTAGAGGACAGGAGTACAAAACAGAGCATTGCCCCCGCTATATATAATGAAGAAACAGGAATGGTGACTAGCCGTAACACATTAATACAAGTTGACGATCAACAATAACAACCTAAGCACCGAGACCGGGCCCTAGCTTCTTTCCTATGAGTCAACATTTCTACACCGTTGCTGTCATAAAACCCATGGGGGACGTAGGCCACTATGTTGATACTGTCCCGACGCGCCTGACTTACAGTTACCCTATCGTCTCCGTCCATTTACCTACGCCTACACCAGAACTATATACGAATACACACGATGACGGCAAAGCATCTACCGGCGGGCTACATTCTCGTCGAAGGATATCCCTCCGTGGAAGACTACCTACATATACGGGAGTCGTGTCTTTCGCCCAAGAATGCGCAACAAGCCAGTGCCGCTTTCAAAGGCACTTGGTATGGCGTTTACATCGCCGAGGAGACGGCGCCCACGAAAGCCATTGCCATGGGCCGGCTCATCGGGGACGGCGGCTGGTATTTCGTACTCGCGGACATGATGACGTTACCGGAGCACCGGCGGAAGGGCTTGGCTGACGTGATTCTCAAAAAGCTGCTTGCGCGAGTCAAATCGCACGCCGCAGAGGGGAAGGCGCACGTTCTGTTGAGTGCGGATCCCCCGGGAGTTCAGCTGTATAAAAACAACGGCTTTAGAATCATGGGTCCACAGGAGACGGGAATGGGCCTGTTTATAGACGCGGGACAAGAGTAATGGCATATACTAGCTTGCGGTTTGGACGAGGTGCTGCTTAGAGGAATTCCGGTTGGAGACTCGCTTTGAAGCTCTTTGGCACCTCAGCCTACCTTGCTCAAGTTAGCGAAAGGGTTCTTTCGCTTCCCGACAAGCTTATAGATGTGGTAAATTGGAGATTCCATTGTCTCAACATAAATTATTCGACCAATCATTACTACTGCTGGTCGTTAGAATCAATTATACCTACTCGATCGTCATCAACATTTGCGCCTTTGTAACTGCTATACGTATGTAAATCAACGAGCACTATGCCTAATTCGGAGGATCGGGGACTACGCCACGTGGGCCAAAATAGGCTGTGATACCGTACCGTACCATAGTTATTCCCTTGTTTCAGGCTTCGACTCACGTAAGATCAAGATCGCGCTACACAGTCACAGGATCCCTTCACAAGACATCGTCCCTCTTCAGCCTCGGGCGCCTCGGTGGATGGAATATGAAGCCGGCATCATACAGTCGTTCATTTTCTCTCATTCGTTGCGTTGAACGACGAAGAGCATCAATGATTGACTCATCCTCTCATTCCGCCACGCCTTGTTTGTCTGCCACCTGTCGTTGAGCTCGCGCTGCAACAGCCTTACTCATGTACCACTTTCGCCGCGTCGCTATTGCGATTGCCGTGTTTGTTTTCCTCGTTGTTACACTCACAGCTCTGCCGCGCGTTCTTAACCCAGTCCCCCCTAGTAAGGAAAAGGTTGAAGCCGACCAGCGATGGGTTAACACATCACCTCACTGGCTAGACCGACAAGCGTGCCGCTGGGTCGGCCTTTGTGGCCTGATGCATCTTAAGCCGGACCCGCCAGTCAGACTCGGGCCTGCGCGCGAAGGTGCATGCGCGAATGGCGTGAGCCACCCCTCGGCATCCCATGCCGTCCGTGCAGAAACTAGGATTCAAAAGGACATCAAAGCACGAGAATTGGCCGGGATACCGGCATATGTTCTCGATTATGCGCCGCTCGTTCATCTTTACTCGGAGGAGCACTTTTGGCCTTCTGATATAGATGATCATATCAAACACGTAGTGCCATACGTCGATGATATGCCGCTAAATCAAACACAACCATTATTTCTGTCTGATTTAAACCGGTTAGATGCTCATACTGGGCTTGTAACCCTCAGGAGCAATGACAATGTCGAGTGTCGCCCAACATGGCTACATAGTATCGCGAACCTACCCGTCTCATTTGAGGATGAACCTGATGACTACGAAGTTGACGTCGGGACCCCCGAGAGGAGACGACTTGAGGAAGACACGACGTGGTTCGACGTCGACAGAGAGCATCCCCTCCGTCGCATCTCGGACCCGAGGAAGGTGCCAGATGGTGACACACATATTCGGCTCCCATCAAAACGCTCATACGCCACCCTTTCTCGTAAGCAACGCCGGATTGCGGCTCGATATACGAGGAACAAGCCTAATGAAGAAGGCTATTCTAAGGCTCCGGCGACGCTCATCTTAGTAGATAAAGGATCCGGTGTCGTTGATGCATTTTGGTTCTTCTTTTACGCCTACAACCTAGGGCAAACTGTCCTTGCAACGCGATACGGCAACCACGTTGGTGATTGGGAGCACGCCATGATACGTTTCGAATCGGGTGTGCCTCGTGCCATGTACTTCAGCGAGCATGAGGGTGGCCAAGCCTACGCCTGGCAAGCTGTCGAGAAGCGTGGAAACGCGACACAAGCACAACGCCCCGTTATATACAGCGCCGTCGGTAGCCACGCCATGTACGCAATGCCTGGAAATCACCCTTACGTACTACCCTTCGAAATGCTCAAAGACGTGACGGACCGTGGGCCACTATGGGACCCGTCCAAGAACTTTAGGAGCTACTGGTATGACTATTCGGCAGCTGAAGGTGAAGGCCTAGAACCAACTCAGGAAAACCCCGATGCTCCTACAGGTTGGTTCCATTTCAAAGGCAGGTGGGGTGACAAGATATATGGCCTTGATGACAAGCGCCAATGGAGGCTTTTCGGCCAGTATCACTATGTCACAGGTCCACAAGGGCCCAAGTTCAAGAATTTGGGGAGACGGAAAGTATGCCAGACTTCAAGATGTCGAATCATACATTCCATCGCTGAAGGTCGGAAGGGAAGTTGGCATTCATAGAAGTTTTGATTTACAGGCGTACAAGAGCATAGCAGGCAAGATACCCAATGGAATGTTGAATTCGTATCAATCACTTTACACATGTTTTATTATTTAGCTTGCATACAATGAGGCTGCATGGCACGGGACCAAAATGTGCTACCGATAACCCGGGTTCAGCTGCTTTTGAGGCACACCGAGACTGCTTGACAGTAGCATCGGCTGTACATCAAACCAGACCAGCGGTAATAAACTCCCATATGATAGAGTGCCAATTCAAATCGCGTTGACATCCGAAAACAGGCTAGACTTCGGTGAACGGGGCAGAAGTTGGGGGTCGGGGAAATTCTTCTCCACATACATCGCATTATTTTATGTCTACCCCAGACTCCCAAGATACCCCATGCCTCTTCGCGACTTATCATTGGAGCGCATAATGGTGACGGCTACAATCATGTTGAAAACCCTCCACTCAGCATCGCGTTCTTCCCCGGACCCCAGCACCCCTGTTCCAAGAATCCAGGTATCTATGTTGTTTACACCGACATATAAGATGGAGGCATCACCAGCCTCTATTTCATATAGCTTGGTGTATCAATTTTGCTCTGCTGGCTGAGGTATTATTGGGCGTCTGAATCATCTCGAGTATCGTTAGCAAGTCGTGGCAGCATGAATCCTCACACTTATCAAGTAAGATGCTCCCTGTGAAGATCCACTATCCTCGAACAAATTACACGAATCGCCCAGTTCTCTGTCAGATTGCTAACGTCAGCGCAGTTCCTCGTAGGCATCTTCGCCTCTGTTAGTCCCCTAGAGTCTTTTATTCCCCCTTTCGGCATGTCTGAGAGCCATAAACTGCCTTAACGGGCTTTTTTTGGTCTTGTTACTCCTGCAAGCTCCCGAAACTTTAAGTAATATTTACCATAAGTGGACATTATTAACTCCAGTGTTATAACAGCTCGGATCCATTCTGTGAGTAATTCTCGGGGTCGTTTTCTTCTTATTCTGGCAACTTTCAGAGCAGCAGATTTCCGTTTTGGGATAAGAGAGTGTCTGGAATCTTCTGAAACCCTCCCAAGTCCTGACTCCGTCTAGATACGGCTACGATCTAGGGGTAATAGCAGGAGTAATAGGAAGCTCGTCCTATGCCTCACGGTTTGGTACCAATGCGACACAAAAGTAAATATGTCCTGCTCTCATCCCTAAAAATACCTAGCGATATGAAATTCCCGTTCGTGGTTTGATATACTGACACTTTTTCGTCCCAGTGGAGCTGTAGTCTCCTTGTTAAGTGGTGGCGCTTTTTTCGGTGCTGGCTTGGCCGGTTTACTCGGTGATCATCTCGGTAGACGATTGACTATCATGATGGGTGCTTTAATCTTCATCCTAGGAGCAGGTCTTCAGACCGGAGCACAGACGATTAACGACCTTTACGCTGGACGAGCTCTTTCTGGTGCCGGTGTAGGCTTTTTAACGATGATTATTCGGTATGTCAAACTTTTGCCTGGAAGTTGTTACAGAAAAGTTAACATGTATTTTATAGTAAGTGGCTGAATTCTCAATCCAGCCTTCGCATTCGAGATTACTACAACTTGAATCGCTACTTCGATCTTTATAAAGGATATACTCTGATTCAGAGCTCCCAGCTGTATATCAAAGCGAAATTTCGCATCCATCGATTCGGGGACGTGTGACAAGTCTGCAACAACTTATGCTTGGCGTTGGCGCATTGATTGCCGGCTGGGCAACTTTCGGATGCTATACCAACTTGAAGGATGACGCTCAATGGCGGGTGCCGCTGGCTATCCAACTCGTCCCTGCGGTGATCCTCGCAGCCTTGATTTTGCTCTTCCCTGAGAGCCCGCGCTGGCTTATCGATCATAACAAGTTTGTCCTTCGAGAATATATGCGTTGAGGGTGTCTTTGTTTGCTAATAGTAGACAGGCCTGACGAAGGGCTCGCGACTCTTGCTAGGCTCCACTCAGGGGGCGATATTAATGATTCCTGGGTCCGCGCCGAGTTCGCTCAGATCCAAGAGTCCATTACGGAAGAGCATGAAAAGGAGGCAAAGAGCTACGTCGAGCTGTTCAAGAACAAGTGAGTCCAATCTGTATTATCGGCTTTGGTTTTTCTCATAATCGCTCTGGATAAACCTCAAATGTGCCATCCGTCTGACAACTGTTTTCACAGGTCCGCATTCCGCCGCCTATTCCTCGCTTGCTCCATTCAAGCCTCGATCCAGTTGACCGGTGTCTCGGCGATCCAGTACTTTTCAGTTCCAATATTCGCCCAAATCGGCATTTCTGCCGAGAACGCTCTGAAATATCAGGCTATTAACAGTGTCCTTGCGCTCATCGCCCAATTCTGTTGCATGCTGACAATTGATAAATTCGGACGGAGACCTGTGCTCATCAGCGGAAATCTGGTAAACTGCTTGACGTTTATCGTCGTTGCTATTCTTCTCGGTAGGTCTCCTACTTTGGAGTGAGACTCGTGCATGGATCGAGACCAGTCAGTACTGACTTATGCAATTTACAGCTTTGTTCCCTCCTTCTTCAAACTCGGGCGGTACTGCTGGATGGGGTTTTATCATTGTGTAAGTGGACTAAATGTGTTTTTAAGCTCGCTTAAAGCGGAATTTGCGACTGACAACATCACTAGCACCTGGATTTTCAACGTCTCTTTCTCATACGCTTGTGGGCCATTGTCTTGGTACGTATTAACTCAGCACTGCGGACCACGAAATCTATATCTAGTTTCATTCCGTCTCCGATCAAGAAAGACTGATCATGTCTTTTCATTGCTTTGATTGAACCCTGTCATAAATCCTCACCTTCCGTGTTTAAAATAACAGACAATAACTAATGGTTCCTCATTTTTCTCAAATAGGATAATTCCAGCTGAGATATTTGATACACATACACGTAGTAAAGGGGTCTCAATTGCAACGATGACGAGCTTTGCCTTCAACACGCTGATCGGACAGGTGACGGAGATTGCTGTGGATGCTGTGGGTTGGCGGTACTTCCTACTATTCGTCATTGCCAACCTGACAAACGCGATCTTCTTCTACGCTATCTTGCCAGAGACAAAGCTTCTCCCACTCGAAGAGATGAACTACCTTTTCACCCATGCGCCATGGATCATCGCTCATGTTGATCCTCAGAAGTATAGGGCCAATCTTGCGGCGGACGTTGAAAGGCGCGCTGAGGAGATCCGGGAGAAGGGTGGCTTGTGAGATATTTACCATCATGGCAAGGACTAATACTTGATAAAAATCAAGAAGCATCTCAAATAGAACCCTGAGGGGTTATCAAAGTGCAACGGTTAGTTTACTGACCTGTTAAACTAATTCATATCTCTAAGCTTACAAATCATGTGCACTCGACCTTACAGCCTCGTCGATGAATAAAATAATCTCTCGGTCACTGAACTCACGTCTGTACGTGTAATCACGCAACCTTATCTCCTATCTAAGTGCTGGACAAATATTCCCACAATCACATCACTATTAGTACACGGACCCAAGGGACTATGGTTGGGAGACTCTGTACGAGCCTCTAGCCCCCGGCTGCCCGTGTTTGCCTGATTCTGCTAAGACAGCGATAGGGGGCAGAGTTAGGCAACTAGACGCGAGGCTATTCAGATGTATAAACTGTATATCTCTCATCCGACCGAATAGGGGCTGGGGCAAGAATTCTTTGGCCCTTTGACGCCCATGATTATTGCAATTTTAGTACCCTCTCAAGCATGTGTTATATTCGCCCCTTGACCCCTGTCTCTAACCTCCAGGATTATTCGTGTGGAAATGGTGTAGGCGCCTTGACAGTCTCGAGGACGCAAAGGTTGATGGAAGTTGGTAGATAGATAGAGATAAGGTTATTTGGAGAAAAATCGAGATACGTGGCAGAGGAAATGACGGATCAACAACGACGAATCATGACGCAAAACCTACGTGAGTTTTGGCAGGTACATTGCGTGGGCTACCTGTCAGGCAGTTGCGAGAGACCTATCATAGTATTTATCTTCTGTATAGTCGTCCTCTGACCACTTTTACCAATACAACAACCATTGCTCCATGCTCTATTTCTTCGTGCTAAATAAACGCGGATCATATGCTTCTACGGGGTTAAATATTAACCTTGGATCGCATTTTTCCGGTAACATCACTTCAGAAGCGTTTTACTTCTTAGACTAAGCCTGCAGAGAACGACCACCCCTTTCCTTAGGGTATCCCTAAGATGGTAACATCGTCGAGAAGACTACCTAGTTCCCAGAGGGCAATCTCTTGTCCATCTACAAACGGAGCGAGCACCCAGAGGCAAGTCGTGAGGCACCAAAAGCCTCCCATCTCGTAAACATCGAGACGGAAACTTACAACCTCCCCAAACCACATAGAAACCGCCTTTTCAATCTTCAATTTTTCGTGGAGTGTGCGAGCATTTGATGATCTTGCCGTCAGGTAATCTCGTTTCCGAGATTGTTTTCTTGTATTTTCATCATCACACCTCGAAATCCCGCTTTTTCTCCTTCCCAGGTTTTAGTTTTCGCCTCCTTAGGACCATCAGCCCAATACATATCCCTTTCATAGCGGACGCTGTACGCATCATTGTTCGAATTATCTCACGGGTTCCTCTTCGAGATGTCTACAGCTTCCTTCACCATCTTCTCTCGCTTACCCACCAACATTCAGCAAAAGATATGGGAGTACGCCAGTGGCTCTCTGATTCACGTCCTACGACCGGCACCGGCTGATATCTTCCACTGGGCACAGGATTTTGCGTGTCCTATCTATCAGTACGTCCCCTCGACTTTCCTTCATATCGTTCTATCAAAGCTTTCCCTCACACAAGATCTTGCATTACCCCCTACAAGCCCCAACCCCCCTGGAAACGAGTTGAATATGCGCCATAGACAGTAATTTCTAACACATATATTTGTAGAGCCATCGATGCGGGAACCAACAAGCCCCTAGAAGATGTCCCTTTGAATTGTCCTGCCCCCATCTCGTCTTGCACGTTCGCCCGCAACGTACTCCGTCAAAAGTTGATGGACGCTGACTTATCGCTCTTTGACCCCGATGTATTACAGCTGGGAGGCGATATTCCATCAAAATTCGCAGAAAAAGCATATATCACGAATGCTCTGCAGCGCACGAAGCGCATGATACAGATTTTCACAGAGCATTCGTTGTTCGCGGATATCATTAACATCTTACTGGTAAGCGAGAATGAGCTCAGGCGCAACCTTCTCACAACTCGAGCCAGAATTGATTTTTTCGCAAATGTAGGTTCCCCGTGATCATTACCATTCCTCATTATTTGGAAACCTCAAAAACACTTGATCTAGACTACACATGCTTCAGAACACCACTTTCAATCCTGCCCAAGAAAAAAAAACTACTGACTCCGTCGGTCATCTTAGTGTAACGCTGAGCTCGAAGTTCTACTAATCAGGCCACTGCCTGGCACCGTCCTGTATCGTTTTCAATGGCACGCCACCAACGTCAGACGTTGTTTAAGACGTTTGAGACATTACCTGGAATTCTATGAAGCAGAAGAAGCGAAAGCTCATGAAAAACAGAAGCATTACGAAGCCGCACATAGGTATGGTTTGCAGTTAGAGCAGGACGTGAAACGGGCAAACAGGGGCCTAGCCAATTACGCAATGCCGGGTTGGATCGATCCGTACCTCCCACGCGTCGCCACGTTTAGACAAGCCGAGGCACAAAGAGCGAGACAGAAGTTTGCCATCGCTCCTAAACAGGATCTTGTCTACCTCACCGACCCCCAACACCCTGAACTCTTCGTGCGGCTGTAGAAAAGTCCCTGGTGTAAGGAGATTGAGCGCCTGGCCCTCCTCATCTGCGACTGCTCAATAGAGATGGAGTGGTACCCTACGTACCTCGACGACGGAATAGACAGGATCTGGACTGGACAAAAGGCCTTTTTTGATGGAATGAAGCTCAAGGAGATCATGCTGGTGGTCAGACCGGCAAAGTGTCCGTTCAACTTACCTACACATAACCCAGGACGTCAGCAGCTACTTGGTCTCCAGCGCGATGTTTACGGGTTTGTGGACTACAAAACGGTTCGCGGTGTTTGGGATATGTTCTCCGAGACAGATTTGCGCACGGCGGATAGGAGCTATATATACTACGCGTTGACGCTGGACGAGATATTCTCGAACGGCTTGGAGCGGGGCATTAAGATTCACCAGGTGGTAGACATAGACTACGAGTCTATTGGCCAGACAAACATTGAGGGCGAGAATACTATCTACAGGCGTACGCAGCGAGAGTGAGTAGATATCCATATTCCTTTCAGAATAGAGCCTACAATTCGCCTTTTCCTACTGAGCATACCTGGGCCACGATGAATGATCGCGACTTTGTTGAGCCCACTGCACTGGCGACAACTGCCTCAAGGTGTTACAGATGCTACTACGGGATCGTATTGTCGCGGATGAACATACATAGATCCTGTACCATGGGGCATTACGTAAGTAGATATTGTGATACCTTTGTACAGTACCTAGTTTGTTCCACAGTTGTCCAGCTGGGCGCATTTTGTACCCTTGAATGGCCTTGAAGAACACGAAACAAGACTTTCCACTCATTCGCTTGCGGGATTGTGTGGCTGTCAGATGGTTGTCCCGGCATTTCGATTGGCACGGCTCGTCGGCCGTGAGACTAGACAGCGACCCATCAAGTCGGAATGGAGTGGACAGTGGGAACTTTCAGGGGCTAAGGGTGCTAATGATTGGGCACCGTTGATGATTACAAGGAGCGTCATCATCGTGGTGTTCCGGTGACCATGGCGACGACCAGTGTTGATTAACTGGTCTTGAGTCATTCAGATTGAAACCCGGCAAATAATAAGTGCTTACACGTTTTTTGGCACCAGGCGTGGAAAGCTATTCGTTCTTGGGCCATAACCATGTCAAGTCCCTGCCAGTCGCATAAATAAACAATTTGCGCCTTTAGAATAGTTACACCTTATCAGACATCTTATGTCTACTATCATGTACGTAGAGTAGGTGTTTATAAATATTGTAACGATCAATTACGTCGAAAAGCCAGCCACGTTCATAGGTACTTATAACTACCTATATAGCCTATAGGTAGTAGGTAGCGTCTTTCAGAGACAAAACCCCCCACTGAGACCAAGGTCACTGGACCATACCTAAAGACCCCCTTCTGTCGCCGGCCCCTGATTGGACTACATTTCGACCTGATAGCACGGTACATTCCCATCGACCCTTTTGTCTACAGTAGACCCAAACAGAAGCCCCTTCCGTCACACCCTATTCCACCTTGGGGCCACTAGAGACAGCCACTCCAGACACCCCGCTACGGCTGCCGGATGGTAACCCAGCAAATCAATTTATTCTGCTCCCCTCTTCGGACTCCAAATTGCTGCCAAACCGCGAGTAGTCCACGATTAGTAGTATCCTAGCTGAAGTCAACCGCACCGCACCGTACCACACCACTCACACCACACCACTACCACTACCTACCTACTACAGCATACTTTATGATCACCACCACCACCACCACCACCACCACCACCACCTTTTGTCCCATTCCAGACTACGCAAGCAAACGAACGACGATCAGATAAAGCGACTGGCCTCGCCACCCACCGCGTCCTGCGAATCAGCCAACTAAAACCAGTGCCGGCGCAGGTAGACACACCACCGAAATACTCGACTCACTCTCCGGATCCTCGAGATCCCCCACATCGCCATGAACCCTCACCAGAAGAACAAGATTGACGTCTCGGTTAGTACCCTGACAGCTAGCCACTTCCATTCCTTTCTCTGCCCAAACTTGCTTTCGAGTCGCATAGAACGATACTACCTTCACGTCTTTCTAAACCGGGTCTTCATGCACCACCATCTTTGTCTTCGCTTTCCTTTCCAAAGTTGAACCAAGACGACTTCACAAAGCCCAGTCGAGTCTAAACAGAGCAAACAATTCCACAACCATGTCGCAGTTCCAACGCGTGAGAAAAGAAAACTAACAGCACTCTCCCGCCGCAGTCTCTCACCCCCGACGAGCAGCGTCTCTTCCGGCTGTACGGCAAGCTGCCGTCCAAGTCGGACCACTTCGCCAAGCACCTGAAGGAGCGCAAGTACTTCGACAGCGGGGACTACGCCATGTCGAAGGCGGGCAAGGGCGACAAGCTGGACACGGGCAGCGTCGGCAGCCAGCACCCGGTGCCCGAGAACATCCCGCATCTGTCGAGCCCGAGCCAGACGGGCACCCTGAACGGCGGGCCGGCCCACCAGCACCACCCCAGCGTCAGCGGCGCTGCCGGCGGCGGCGGCGGCGGCCACCAGGTGAGCCCCGTCGTCGGCCTCTCCGGCAGCCCCGTCAAGGAGAGCAGCTTGTTCAAGAGCGAGTCCAGCATGACCGATGAGTCGGAGAAGGAGGGCGCCTCCGCGGCCGACGGCGCCGAGGCCAAGGGCATCCCCATCCGAAGATGAGGGGGAAGAGCGCGCTTTCGTGCCGGAGGACTCTGCTTTGGGAGTTTACGCCTGGGGCGGTTACATCGATTTGTGATTGTGATTCGCGAAGGGGAAGTGTCGAAATAGGTAGCACAACGGGCCTGGCATGAAAAATTGCTTACGGAGTGCGGATTTGGTTGGTGTTGCGGGTCGGGTGTACAACAAGAGCACAAGCCCACTCCTTCTCCTGCTTTCCAGGAGTTCTACTCAGTTTTGTGGCGTAGTAAGAACGACTGGCTGTTGCCGTCAATGTTTGTCTGAGGGGGTCAAAACACGCCCGTGTGCGGTTTGTAGTATGTGATGGGGTGGCATTCACAATGATTCATGAAGTTGTTTGAGGGGGGGTTTCTTCTCCATATGGTGGGGTTCTATGGCGTTAGGGTTGGTTCATGGTAGTTGTCCTATCTGGAGACGAAGAAGAAGAAGAGGAGGGATGGAATTCTTGTGCCAGGTACTACGAGTATACTCAGTTGATTACTATTTCCCTCACTTTTTACTCTGTTTGATGCATACCGCATTGAGAACTTCACTTTGTGGCATTGGCGCCATCTACTGTAATTTCGATGAACTAGGGGCATTACTTGCATTCTCAAAAAGAGACTTCGTAACACTTGTTTTGAATGAGTATATCTTGAGTATCTTGAATAGTTTGTTACTGTGTGGGTTGCACACGGCGTCACAAGTAAAGGGTGTAAGGGAGTCTGAAGATGGTGATGATTACCTCATGATTTTGGTTTCAGTTGCAAAGTGCGTTATGACCTCCTTTTATCTATTCCGTGATCCGGAATCAGGAATACAACCATTTTGGTTGTTTGCAGATCCTCGTAACCTTTATCCTTCCGTAGACACTCGTGATATTCTTTTATCCCCGCCATTTCTGTACGTAAGTTTAAAACGAACAAGCCTTGTCGGCCATAGCCTTGGCACCCTCGAACGTCTTGTTCCCTCCGATGAACCCCGACGCGTGCACGAAGACACCACCAGGTACGCCAGTGATCTCGTCGAGAGCCTCGTCGCGCGCGCCCCGCCACGGCTCGGGTAGCGCCTTGCGGCTCTGGAAGGAGTCTTTGGTTACGGGCACGGCCTGTATCCTCCACTTAGCGTCGGGCGTGGGCTTCTCGCCGTATAGCACGTAGAGCACCTTGTTCTGGTCTTCCGTCTTCTGCTCCTCCTCCAGCGTGTACAGATGGTCCTTCCACGGCACGGCCTGCCCCTCCAGCACCATGACGCGGCCCTCGGGGTCGTACTCGCGGCGCTTCGCGTACGCGGCCTGCACGATGGCGCGCGCCGGCAGCCAGGCGGACGTGTAGTAGGCGAGGTCGAGGTCGAACTCCTTGCCGATGCGGCTGCTCGCCATCTCAAAGCGCACGTCCTCGAAGGCCTGGGCCTCGGCGGGGTCCGAGGGCACGGGCTCGTTCCAGTTCTGGTTCAGCCGCCCCACGACGGCGCCCAGCCCGAAACCCCCGTCGCTGAAGCGCTTCTCGACCCCCGCGGCGGCTAGCGCGTCCGGGTCGTAGGCGGAGATGCCGTTGTCGTGGGCGTCGAGCGCCTCGATGAAGGACTCGTATACCTTCCGCCACACGACGCCGACGTCCTCGCTGTCCTCGCTCTGGTTCAACCGCTGCGCCACGAGGGCCTTGCCGAAATGCAGGTACACGAGCCCCGCGCTCGACAGCTTCGTGGGACGGCCGGGGAAGGTGGTGGTGAAGGTCCGCTGGTGGTGGTCGTAGCGGTTCTGAGCGGCGTCGTACTCGCCCCCGACGTCGACGACAGTGTGGCAGGTCGCCAGCAGGGCCGGGTCGCGCGTTCGCACTAGAGAGGCATTGGCGTACGTGGGCAGCTGGCGCAGCATGTGCACGGCCAGCGCTTCGTCGGCATGGAAGTGCCCGTTGTGCGTGCCGATGGCCACCCCGCTGTCGGTCGTCTTGAGACGCTTTGCTGCGTTTTCGGCCATTTTCGCGAGGGTGCGGACAAGACGGAGCATGTACTGGGGGGGGTTTATTGGCTGTAGGTTTTGCAGAGAGCTCTCGATTAGGAGCGTGAACAATGACTGCTGGTGAGGCAGCAGCTGCACTGTAAATTGTAGAGTTTTGTATCGAAACGTGGGGTTGACTTGCCAACCTCTACAGTACTTAGTTGCAGTAGTACGTATACAGTAGGTAGGCCTGCAGCGGGGCGTCGAGCAGGGGTGTTGCGGGAGGTAGCGAGCACCCATCAGGCTAGAGCCCGGGATAGGTATGTACCTAGGGAACGCGTAGTTAATGGAAGGAGGCGTGGCACGCCCTAAAACGGCAAACTTGGAAACATCACCGTAATCACCGTCCGCCTGTCGTCGCAGCCCCCAAACCTCTCCATTGTACGCTGCAGACCAACTACGGCCCTTTCCTTTCTGTATCCCTCGGAAAGTCTAATCTCTACTCCTATTTCCATCGTCTACTGCCCGCCCCGAAAACCTCGGTCATTTACTTTCATCCAACTGTCTATTATATAATCGTCCTGCATCTTTTGTGTGCATTCTCCAGCAAACTTTCGTCGCGACACTGTAACAACCACCCAACGTAATCAAAACACTCACCCGCACGCCAGCGCCACGATGGATCACACTGGAATCAAAACAGAGCCTGATCTGCGAGATCGCACTCACGAGGACGCGCACATGGCTGACGCCCGGCCATCATACAAGTCCTGGAAGAAGAAGTACCGGAAAATGCGCATCACCTTCGACCAGAGAATGCGAGAGAGCGAGGACTTGCATTCGCTGGAACAGAAAGCCATGCGAACTGCCAAGCGTCTCGCTATTGAGAACGAGTAAGCAGCGCTGTGTTTTCCATCACTATACTTTGGTAAGCGAACTACCTGCTGATAGAATGTGCTGCACAGCCGCCTGATGGACTTGTTGCTGGACATCAATGAGTCGCCGCAGATTCCCTTCGAGCGACGCATGGACCTCAATCTTGATGATGACGACGACGACGAGACAGACAGCGATAACTCCGAAACTACTCAGAAACCTACCAAGTCTCTCAAGAAGCTCATTCAAGAAGTGCCGCATCAGAGTTACGAGGAATATACCCAACGGTTTCCCGAATTGCGAGAGGACCTGGAACCAGCGGATCGCCAGGCTCATCCGACGTCCTTCCTTACCGCGGATGATGTTGACGAATACTTGCATCTGCTCGATATGCGTCTCGGACTCAAGCCGAAGCCTACTCTAGCGCCCTCCGCTGTCGGGACCAACGTAACTGTAAACCCGCCTGCAAATTTTGCGTTACGTAACCCTACCAGCGTGTACAACTGGCTTAGAAGGCACGCGCCGAAGACGTTCCTTCAAGATCTCGAGAAGGAAAAGGACAAAGATAAAGATGACCGCGAGAAGGAGGATGGTCGCAAACGTAAGGGTGGCGCTTCCCGCAAGAGGCAGTCTACTGCCGGTCGTAAGGAGAAAGAACGGGAGAAGGAAACCGCTGACTCGATGGACTGGGACGACGAAATGGGCTACGAGGCTCCCGCGGCTGGCACTCTTAAGGGCAAGAGAAAACGCGACGACGACCCGGGATACCGACCCAAGGGAGGATCTAGTCGGCCTACCAAGAAGCGTAAGAGTAAGGACTTGAACGTGCAGCCCTCGAAGCCTCCCAAGGCAAGGAAATCGATACTTTGATATTCGTAGGTACTTCTTGCGAGCTCACATTTACGATTCGGGCTGGAGCTATGGCTAAGATTGTATTGTTATCGGTCGATTTGCATGGGTTGAGGATTAGAGGAAGGAGGTCATCTTTGGACCTCTTGGCGTTTGACTCGGAAAACATGTATAACAACATCGCATGAGGTTTTCTTTCGGCCTATTAGCTTCGAAAATAAATGAAGCTTCTTATTCTCACGGCTAAATAGTCTCAATATTCATGTAGTGCTCTACTTCGACGACATCTCTTATTGTTGTTGGGTATGATGTAGCGTCAAGGTGAGGACCGCCCACAATCATGGAAGTCGGGTCCGTAGTCTCAGTTTCCTCTACAACATGAATACTACCTACCTCCTACGTGGGTAACCTCAACATCATGTCTGATAATGAATGATATATACTTTAACTGTTCAGCATCACAAGTAAAGTCGAACACTAGTCTAGATTCCTAAACGACGTTGCCGACAGGAAAGCACCCAATCAAAAGAGTCTTTTTTGCTGTAGTGGATCTCCTCTTCATCGACCACGCACCAACCAACATCACATCAGTCACGCCAATATTCACATTCTACCAGTTACCCAGTTCCTTCATCAATTGGAAAGGCATAAACGGCGAAATTTACGGAAAGAGAAATTTACGTTACGCAACGCACCTGAAGGGTTTACTCGGCCTCTACGTCATCATCACTACGCCTCCGCTTTGGGTTCACTACTGAGCAGAGTCCATCAACCAATTATCTGACCCCGCGGATCGAACAACTTACAACCTTGGAAGACTGCTAAAAGGAATTAGGTAACCCAGAGAGTAGCCAGAAAATCATACATTGCACACACTTTCTTCCAATTACAAGCAGCATAAGGATAACCAACATCCTAATACCCCCTCCCCCTCCCTCCCCCTCCCTCCCTCCCCCTCCCCCCCTCTCACACATAAACTCACAGCACAAAAAATGCCCAACCGCAAAACCTACATAGTAGAGCACCTCGACCCGGAACTGGGCCCATGGAGCGAGCTCGAGTACATAGCGATCGCGCGGGAGACGGCGCGGGCGGGCGGCACGTTCGTGCTCTCGTCCCTCCCGCCCCAACTCGCGGCCAACCTGCCCGCCAGACTCACCGAGGTGGAAGCGTTCCGGCCCGAGACCCGCGGCGTCGAGGAGATGTATCCCGGCGACGAGCGCAAGAGGGTCTGCCTCCTCGACCCACGTGCCGAGAAGGATATTAACCCCGACGATAAGGCGCTTTTCGATACCTTTCTTTTTGGCGGTATTTTGGGTAAGTTGGGTCCCTTTTTGATCCTTTTTCTTTTCTTGAGATGGGGATGGGGTTGAGATGGTGTACTTCTTTCGCCGATTTGGGATTTGGAGGTCTGGTTTTCTATTTAAGGGGTTGAAGGTTTTGTATATATATGTAGGTGTGTGTGTTTGTTTGGGTTGAATTTGTTATTACAGGTGCAGATGGCATACCAGACCACGAAGACTTTTGTCGGGGTGTATCAGGGTTGTTATCTCTTCACAGTAATGTGGATGGGAGGGTGGAATATTATGCTGATCGAAAGCAAAATCACTTCCTTACTTTTCCATCTTCAAGTTCTCCCTGACAGATAGGTGAAAGTGGCTAACACGTTCTCCTAGGTGACGATCCGCCAAGGGGTACGTAGTCCACCCTCTCGCTAGCAAGAGGGCACCCAACATGAAAATACGAAGATGATGTGCTCACTCGTCATACCTTTATAAACAGATCGCACCGGCGAGCTCCGCGTAAAAGGTTTCGAGGGCAGACGTTTAGGCCCCGTGCAGATGACGACAGACACGGCCGTGCGGGTGACGCGGATGGTGATCGATGAGCAATGTAAGCAACGCTTTTCCCATCCACTAGCTACCTGCTACCTACTTGTCCTCTACCACCTTAACGTCTTTATCCTACTGCCGCGCCTAACCTTGACGCTATTCAAACACACACAAAAGAAAAAACCCCCGAACAAGTCATCTATGTATTCATTCGGTGTGTTTCCATATCTAACGTTTTGACTCACTACCTATCTAGTTACCCTGAATATGGTCCCGTATATCGACCACCCGGACCTCAAGATCAACGAGCACGAGAGCACAGAGATGCCCTTCCGCTACGTTAAGGGCGACGATGGAAAGCCGGTGATGCCCGAGGTGAGTTCTGTTCTCATTTGTTGTATAGCCAGTTACGGTTTAGTTTGGAGATTCGTACCGGTGCACCCTGAAGTTCCCTTTTTCTGTGCTACTCACCTCAATTCGCCCATGTTGCACGTATCATACATTGGGGAGATCAGCTGGCTAACTACTTAACAATGTAGGATATGATGGACCTTATCAAGAAAGACGCGGATAAGAGCATCAACGACTTATTCTAAAATAACCTGTTAAAATGTCCGGTCTTGCGGTAGGAATCCTGCTCATGGAGTAAAACAAGGCCAAGGAGCTTTGATATACGATATCATAAGATCGTCCTTACATACACTGTATGATATAAAACCGCAAGACCAGAACAATCCAAGACTATCATAATTACTATGAGGTCCTTGAAAAGTGAATTCATTGTGATTTGTACATATCACTTTCACAATTGAGTTTAGTCTTCATCCTCGTCCATCTCCCCCTGGTCATCCTCTTCGTCTTCATCGTAGTCGTTATTATCGTCATCTTCTCCATCCTCCCCATCTTCCCCATCACCTTCGTCCTGTTCATCTTCCTCATCAGCCTCTATAATCCCTTCCATTGGAGCAAGTGAATCATCCTGCCCCTCTTCTAAATCGTCCCAGCGGAAGGGTGTTGGCGTGGATATACTGGATTCGCCATCAGCAGGTGAATTCGCCCTGGAAGAGGCGGCGGACGCCGGATCCTGTGCGAGCTCTTCTAACGGGAAGAGCTCCCATTTCCCTCGCGCTCGACCGCCCCCCCTTCTCCTGCCGCCACGACGCGGCCTTTCTTCGAGGCCACGGACGGCATGTAGTTTATCCGGGTGGGCCCAGCGGCCTCGGCGATGCGTCCGAACCGCCTTTACTTTTGCTCTTGCCCGTTTCCCCTGCATGCTCCGTGCAATGACGGTGACGTCATCGGTCTCACCCTTCCGCCTCTTGAGGGCGATCAGGTCGGCGAGGAAATTGCGCTGGTCGATCCGCTCTTGGCTTGCTTTGAGATCGACGGGCGGTATGATAGTTTGAGGCAGGTGGGCGCTAGCGCGTTGACGCTCCCTGTCCCTGACTTTTGGCTTGAATTTCTGCTCCGTGACATTAATTCGGGAGGAGCTTGCCGCCAGAAGATCAACGCCGTCTCCGAGATGTCGGAGGATGGGCAATGTACTTTCTTCGTCAGATCGTGTCATGAGGAGCTCTGTCGTTGTGTTCTCGCACCACTGCCCCGAGAACACACGGCCTTTGTACGAGATGATGGGGTTTTCAGAGTGCAGTTCTAGGATTTGTACCTTCTCGAGATTAGCGGCGTCGTCATCTTGCGCACTAGGACGCCGCTTCTCCCGATTCTCGCGGGAAATTCCAGGCCGGTCTTCCTCATCGCGCTCCGCATCAGAGCTGCCAGCACTACTCGGAGCACTGTTATGCGAAGCACGGTCGGCAGCGTGACGAGGTTCGCTGGCTCTTTGAAGTCGCCACCTGCCGCGGGAAGGAAAGTCCTGACTTCTAACTTGTTCTTGAGCTTTGAAATCTGCTTTGGAAAGGTCCAAAGTCACGTAGAAGGTCTGATGCATGTCAGTTACACGTGGCTTAAGAGATACGGGATAAAGGGTAATATACCTCGGTCTCGGTAGCCGAGTACTCATATTCCCATTCAGACTCATCATCTTCTTCCATACGGCCTTGAGTTTGAGAAGATGCAGAAGCTGTTACCTTAGGGCTTCGAAGCCTAGGATCCAGCAGGTTGAGACTAGCCATCAGGTCGGTGTCGGCTAAGCTTTACACTTGGATGATGGAAGGATTTCATTGAGAAAAACGTGCCAGGTGAAGGGGTGACTATTACCAAAGCAGTAAGCTAGCAAGCTGGGGGTTTTAATTGGCTACATAGGTGAGAGATGGCAAGACATCGAGGGTTTCAATCCTTCAATGTCGACGAGAGGCTTGAAGATAAAAGTTGGAGCTTGAACCATCCATGGATGGATGCAGTTAGCTTAGCTAGACCGGTAATGTACGGACAGACAGGTGGGTCTGGACCCACCCCGGATTCCCAAATGGCGAAGATGAGGAAAGTACAGAGGTCCCTACCAAAAAGACGGTTTCACCGCTTTTGGACTTGGCAACCTACTAGAGTAGCTGCAGGGGGGTCTTCCCTTCCCCTAGGCAAAAAGGTCGATCTTGCAACCTAAATTTCTTTACAGGTACAAGTCTCGCCGAGGTGCACCTAGAATAAGTCGATGCGGCTTTTAAAGCTCTAGTAAATAGTCCCGGTTGCACTATTATAGCTATATTTTTTATAAAGTTATTCGGGTTATAGTACGGAGTATTTATTAGTAGTATTGCTTCTGCCCGAAATAGTCCACTATTTACTTTAAGCTAGGTACTACTACTTAATTCTGCCTGGCAGAATGTAAAAGTGGATCGTAGGGCGGTGAAACCGTCTTTTTGGTAGGGACCTCTGTACCTATGGAGTAAGATGGAGAATGTACTGCGTGTACCACCCAGCACGTAAGTTAGTGTTAGATACCTCCGCTACATATACAGTATGCTGGGATGATAGTCAAAATAGCTCAGCATCCCTTTCAATAGGGATAACCTCACAGTTACTCGTCTGCTCAGGTATTCAGAATCACTTCAAGTCTGCTGATCATAGGTACCTAGTGAGTGCAATTGATGCTCGGACAGCTCTAATAAATCGCCAACCCCCTAATTGAAGCAGGCTCGGGAGTTATTTGATCGACTCTGTTGTGCTAGCAAGACGGATGCGCCCGATTTAACTGACGAAGCGACAATCTATACTCGACGTTGAGAAGTCGATTGCGTCAAGCCGAAAGGCGCCCGAGAAAATGAAGGTTAGATGTGACATGATTTAGCGTATCTGAAGGTTGACAGATGATCAAGTAGGCAGACTAAAAGTTGAGATGGTCCTGCAGTTCAATCAATCAACCAGCGACATCGCTAGAACACGGTGAACACCGCACAGCAAGTGCGTTATCGCGTGTTTAGTGGTGTTTTAGATGCATACCACTAAGTGATTACCTAGGTAGACGGCCAATCAGAACATCCAAAACCTACCCCTCCACGGTGTCCCAGGGCCTTCTTCATATGGCACCTGATATGGCACCTGCAAGCCCAGGTTCCCAAGAACAGCGGGACAAAACAGCATTATGTTTTTGTGGTTTCCAATCAAGTTGATTTCGTGGAGCATCGCAGCAGCGCTTGTTGTGATAAAGCCTCTCGCTGCATACTAAGGAAGACTTCGTCCCCGTGCTTCTGCCCGTGCTACGAGCAGGACTACGAATATGTTGTAGCTTCGTGGCGCCACTTAGAACAGCTCACCGCATCCACTTATCGGCTCCATTGTCCGAAACCCCTCCTCTCTTTCACCCACTCACCCACTCGCCCCACCCGTCTATAGACTTTCGGCTTCCCGGTCTAAATAGTTCTGAATAAATAATACCCTAAGTCGCCCGGTCCTCCTCGACTCTCATTTTTTCTGCATCACCGAATTCGTGCCTCAGTCGACAGACTTCAGTCCCTTTTGCCCCGTTACATCCATCTTTGTGGACTTTGTCCCTCAAAAGTCGATCGCGCTCCCGGGCCGCGGTCACCCAACACCGTCAAGACGTTTTCTAATCTCCTTAACTCGTACGGGTCCTACATCCCAATATTATCATGGGAGGGCTAGGCTAATATAGTAACCAGTGTCCATCACCCGTACGCAGGAGCCCGTTGCTCTTCTCGAGGCGGAAGCGCAGCGGACTCGCCTTACACTTCTTAAAGGGGCACCACTGCTAGTTGCAAATTTTAGCCATCTGCTACTAAGTCAAGATGGCGCCACACGCTGAGTTAGACAACGGTGCTGCGTACGGGGACGGACATACTCATGGCTCGGATGCATCCCCTGTGTCTACGAGCAAAGGGGACATGTTTGTAGTGGAGTCTCCCAACGTGACTTATACTGACAGCGATATTCGATCCAAGTATACCTATCGGACCACAAGTGTGGTCAAGGGCGCCGATGGCAAATATGTGGCCACGCCCAAGGAGACACTCTACAACTTCAAGGTCGACCGCAAAATCCCCAAGACAGGAATGATGTTGGTGGGATGGGGTGGCAACAATGGCACCACAGTCACCGCCGGCATTATTGCGAACCGTCGAGGCTTGGTGTGGGAGACCCGTGAGGGGCCTCGTGCTGCCAACTACTACGGCTCTGTCCTAATGGGGTCCACTATGAAGCTCGGCACCGACGCCCATACTAGGCAAGATGTCAATATTCCTTTCAACGAGGTTTTGCCCATTGTCCATCCCAATGATCTCGTTATTGGTGGATGGGACATCAGCGCCATGAACCTCGCGGCGGCCATGGACCGTGCTGCTGTACTGGAGCCCACTCTGAAGGCACAGGTCAAGAAAGAAATGAGCCAGATGGTTCCTTTGCCGAGCATATACTATCCCGATTTCATCGCTGCCAACCAGGAGGATCGAGCCGACAACTTGATCCCCGGTAATAAGGCTTCTATGGCACATGTTGAGAAGATTCGTCAGGACATTCGGTATGGCCAGTTCCCTCCATAATACCAACAAGTACTTACTCTTCATATAGGGATTTCAAGGCCCAGAACAACCTTGACAAGGTTATCGTTCAATGGACTGCCAACACCGAACGATATGCTGATATCATCCCCGGAGTGAATGACACTGCGGAGAACTTGCTAAAAGCCATTGAGAATGGCCACGAGGAGGTCTCCCCTTCAACTGTCTTCGCCGTGGCGTGTATTCTTGAAACTGCCCCTTTCATCAATGGTTCTCCTCAAAACACCTTCGTACCAGGTGCAATTGAGCTCGCCTCTAAGCACGGTGCTTTCATCGGCGGTGACGACTTCAAGTCTGGACAGACGAAGATGAAGTCGGCACTGGTGGACTTCCTCATCAGCGCAGGCATCAAGCTTACTTCAATTGCGAGCTACAACCACCTCGGCAACAATGACGGCAAAAACTTGAGCTCTCAGAGGCAATTCCGTTCCAAGGAGATCTCGAAGTCTAATGTCGTTGACGACATGGTTGAGGCGAACACAGTTCTGTACAAGAAGGGCGAGCACCCGGACCACACCGTCGTCATCAAGTACATGCCAGCTGTCGGTGATAACAAGCGCGCCCTCGATGAATACTATGCTGAGATCTTCCTCGGCGGACACCAGACTATTTCGTAAGTCTACCCGCACTGATCGTTTATTCTGATAAAAGATCTTTTGTACTGATGTATCTGATGTAGCATCTTCAACGTCTGTGAAGACTCATTGCTGGCTTCGCCTCTCATCATCGATCTAGTCCTCGTGACCGAGATCATGACGCGTATCCAATGGCAGGCGCACACGGGCGACTCGGAGACCACCAACGATGAGTTCAAGGGCTTCCACAGCGTCCTCAGCATCCTCTCCTACATGCTCAAGGCGCCGCTTACACCTCCTGGTACTCCCGTCATCAATTCGCTCGCCAAACAGCGTGCTGCATTGACCAACATTTTCCGCGCCTGTGTCGGCTTGGAGCCTGAGTCGGACATGACACTTGAGCACAAGTTGTTCTAGGATATGGTCCTGCCCTCACACATCGGCGGATGGCTGCCTGGTGCTGACTGAAATTTTGGATGCTTGAGAGTGATGGTACACTGACCTCTCACCATGTTTCGTTCGATCTCTTCTGCTGCTGTGGCAGATTGTTCAACCCCTATTATCATGCAGTCATGGACTTCAACATCCTGGTGCTTTTTGAAGCAGTCAATGCCATCAATACACATTTTGGTTAACTGATCTAAATGTCTACTTCGCTTATCGTGCCTATGCTACAACCGTGATAGCCCAATATTTGCAAGTACAAATATACCAAATAATAACTTTGAACTCATTTATGCTTAATTTCAAATAGCTTAGTGTATGAATTGAATTCTAACCTTGCGGTCTACCTTGCAACGCCATACCATGCCGAGCGAAAAGCAGGCGAAGCCGCGAGGTACAAGGAAACTAAACCAGCACCCGTGGCATCTTAGTATGTGAAACGTTCAACTCCCGTCCTTGCAATTACCTTCCCTCCCATTCCCAACTACCCGAGAGGGGGAAAACATCACACTGTCAAAACACCGCATCTAAAGTTTTGACATGCCTTAAAAGCCTAGAGCCAAGGCCGTCTCGAGCTGAGGCGCTTATAGCTCTTTCCGTAGCGTCCATCATCGCCACCGTCTCCGTCTCCGCCGAGTAAGTCAGCCCCGCTGCTCATCGCCCCGCCTCCCATCTTGATGGCGCCGCGCCGCGCGCCCTCCCCCTCCTCGAAGAAATAGTGGTTTGTGCCTGCGGCGTACCCCACGTGCCAGGGGACGCCCATCTCGGAGCCGTCGGGGCCGCGGCCGCAGGACCCGGCGAGGGCGCGCGACGGCGGCGAGTTAACGGCCAGCGCGAACAGGTTCCGTGGCTCCGTGTAATCTGTCACGAGGCCCTTAGCTGCCTTGCCTTTCTGTCTCACCCTGCCGCCATGTGTCATAGGGTCTTCGCTGATGTCGTTCTCGCTGTCGCTTTCGAGGGAAGGCGATCCCTTCACTGGACCGTGGGTCCTCCGCTTGAATGAGATCGGGAAGGGGAGTCTGGGGGGGAGTGAAGAACTTAGCTTCCTCTTTGATGATGATGGCGGAGATGATTTAGCGCCGGAAAACGACGTGAGTGCGGTCCCGGAGACTAGGTAGAGGAAACACAACACGTTAAGTACAAACGTGAAGCCGAGGACGGGATAGAAGATGGCCTGCCACGACGCCGTGTGCGCCGAAGTATACTGCTGCGTTTGCACCTGCGCCCTAAAGGGTTCGTAGACTCCGCTTATGTTGTGTTGGTCGCCGTACGTCCAGATGGACTTGAAGGTACTGTCGAGCGAGCCCGCAACGAGCGTGCTCGACGCAAGGACCGCAACGGCTTCCGCCATGGAGGGGAGTAGCGGGTCAAGTTCCGGCTTATTGAGGATCAGGCGAGTTAGCACTCTCGCGTTACTTGCGTTATTGTTCTGTACCCCGCCGTTCAAGTCCAGCGATAGACGCCAAAGCTCTGCTAGGTTCCGCCAGTCGCCCGATGGGGCCGGCGTCGACTCGTCAATGTGCCGGTAGGCATTCGTGTCGTTCGGGTCCTCGCAGTGCGCTTTCATGTGCCCGCCTGAGGTACCTGAGAGGTCGAATGTTGTGGAGCAATTTGGCGTCACCCATGACCGCAGCTCGCAGAGCGTGTAATCGGCCATGACGCCGCTCTTGGCTAGGATGTAAAGCGGGTCGGTGTAGTTCGTTGTGGCGTTCGTTATCATGTTGTAGTCGATGGGATACTAGAGTACCATAATAGTTAGGACAGGTATGCTATGTGTGACAGTGTCTAGTTGCAGGGTCGAATTCATTGGAAAACAAAACTGAAGAGATAAGGAATCACGCACAAGCTGAAAAGCTGGTGGTCGACGACCTTCCGGCCCCTTCCCCCATTTAAATATGTCGTCAACGACTGTATGGTTAATCCATTCCGTTGGTACATCTCGTTGCCAGTCAGACACTCCGATCTTCTGTTCAGAAGTCTCGGTCAGGTTTTTAGTCCGCGCATTCGGCCATCTTGTATATACCAGGGGCGCTAACTCGTCCTCATTCATATTGACGCACATGACGTTTACGACCGGCGACACAACACTTGCCCTGATCGAGTATTCTCCCAAACCCATCAACTCACTCGGTTGCAAGATACCATTGATAGGATCCGTTCCCGCTGCATAGACTCCAGCGTGTGGCATAGCAAGAGTCACATTGTTGATAACTCGCTTATGAGCATTGAAGTTGGCTGTCATATCTCCATACTTCGTCTCGATCCACGAGGAGTCCATTGTTGTATTGTCAAATAGATTATGCTTGCCGATCGGCCGGGTTTCAAGTTGGCGCCTAGTTGTATTTCCGCTCTTGCGTATATCATCCCATTCCGCCCTTTGGGGAAATTGTGTTAGAGGGTTCCGGTTGCGACGGGTGTTGGTCCGGTTCGAACTTACATGAAAGCGACGAGACTCTGGTATGCTATGAAGGCTTAGCATACTCTAGTCTTATCGAGAGGGCTTTGATGGTATTAGCTGACTCACATTGGCCAGAGAACAAAACTTCTAGACAAGCTGTCGGATAAGTCGTATTATCCATATCCTTACTATCCCTGAATTCCCTTAAAGGAGTCTGGCAAGCGTTTGATACGTAATATGGGTTAGCATAGGAGGCCTTCACCAGACCCTTCAAATCACGCATGAGCCATCTTTGACGCGCCAGCTTTGGGCTAACCACTATAACATTAAATTAGTAACCGTTATCATGAGTCTAATTTGCAGACGCCCGGGACACATGGAACGCCCCGACAACATCATTCCAACTCAAGAAGGATATCTGACAACGGTACACGACCGAATGAGGAAGGAAAAATCGTCTGATAACTACTTACTAGCATCCGACGCTGTGGTATAGAATAGACTGCATATAGTAGCGGTCAATGTTAGCGCACCAAGAAATGTTGTTGCGGCATTTGGAATGTTTTCCCAGTGGGTAATGAGCGAACCGGGTTGCTATGTGAGAGTTGGTTAGTCGATGAAACGATTTAAGCATCTAGGGCGCTTAAACTCAAAGCCGGTATTGGTTTGTTACTTACGATTACCCAGTTTCGCATCGTCATTTCTGCCAGAGTTACACCTGGAGAAAGCTTGCTGAAAGCTCTCCTAGTCAACACCTGGCCCAGGACCGCTACAAATACCGTAATAAATGATAACTCAATCGTCTTAGCGACTAGAGTGGTGAGTAGGGTTGCCGTTGAGGGTATAATTTGCCATCCAGCTCCAGTCGAGATGCTTCTCCCATACAGGGGTTGAACAATTGAAACGACAAGCCAGAGTGCACTGAACGCGGTAGAGTAGATGGATAAGAGGATGAGTGTTACGTATAACCAACTCCCCCTTCTAATGTAGACATCTTGTCTAGAATAGCAGTTCAAGTGTGACCTGGCTAGAATGTAGATTAGCACTGGCTATCGCAAATGAACTCGTCAGACGTACTATATCGTGGGGACAAGTCGTCCGCTTCGCCTTCATCTTCGCTGATCATGATACTCGGTGAGGGACCTGGGCTATATATTGCCGATATGGGAGCTGATTCGGCTCCCGGATGCGTTGGCATAATGGCTGCACTTCTTCGAGCATCAACGTTTGAGAGTGCTGGGACTGCTGGGTCATCCCGATCCATAGGCGGCGCCGAATTCGAACCACCTAGAGTAGAACTTAGGCTGGACTGCCGTCCTGTTTCAGAGGAATGAAGACTGCTAATAGTTTCAGCCGAGGCGGCCGACTTTGAACGCCCAGGGGGTAACATAACAATTTGCGGTGGCCTGGTAATGGTCCGGGTGTTTAGCGGCTCTCGCATTACGGTAGGTGACGGTACGTTGAGAGATTGTGGTGAATAGAAAGCCGAAGAGGATCGCACGCCATGGGAAAACCTTGAGGCACCACTAGATACCAGTGATGGGGCTAGATTGGGAGAAGCCACAGCTTCTATGCTAGGTCTTGCTGCATGTGCGGCCGTTGTACCGCCCCCGTTGTCTGCCAGGTCGGTTGATTCGTCGCCATGCCATGGCGAGAATGTCGATGGTAACAAGTAGTTGTCTTCTTCGTTCCAGGAAGGCATCGAACCCATTTTTCCTGTCGAACAGCCCGACGGCCGGTGATATTGCTAAGTCTCTTCTCCTGGTTACGTTAATCCGCCAACTCGCGGTTAGTTGTCTTGACGATTGGAGGCGAATAAGACAACGGGCAAGGATGATGAAAGTTGCGGCAAACAGGCAAACCCAATTCCACGCGACCAAGTTGCTCTCGTAACTAGTACTCGCTGAAAAGCGCCGTGTTACCAGTGACCAACAAAGCAATTCATGCACGGTAATTTCAATGCAGCTGCACCTTGTAGGATGTTGGTTATGCCTCTAAACATGTGGTGGCACTGTTGTTGCTGCTGCTGCTGACTAGAGGTTCAGTTAGGTCGTTAGCTTGCTCAGTGCAGCTGGTCGTTTATAAGACGGCAGGTGTATTCTTCTTGCCCTCTAAAGGCTCGTGTCACACAGAGCAGGCGCCACCAGACGTCATGAAACTCTACTTGATCTGTTGGTTCCGACCTGTCAAGAGCGTGGTCTGATAGATAACCTATTCTTTAAAATTAGCTCATTGTGTCTGGTATTATGGGAAAGCTTTGCCTTTCCGAACACGTATTAGCAATAATAATTAAAGGTAAAGGAAGGCGGAGCTTGAGAAGTTTATACCGTGACTTTTTAAAGTTTAAATTCTTTTTGCAACATGCTAATTAGGTACCTAGTCCGTAGAGATTTTGCAAAGCTTTGATTAATTAAACCTTAGTTAAGTATTAACGGCTACTATATTTAGATACAAATACAAGGCTTACATCATTAACCAGGGAGATACATCTGTATAACGCCAACAAAGCTAAATCGAAATGCTTTGTATTTTGATTTATAGCGTGTTTAAAATAGAGAGTTTTCGCTGGTAAAGCTTTCTATTTTAGTGACGACTTGCTTGGCGCTACCGGGTCTTGTATTTCCGCTGTTCAATAGTGAATGCACATGTAACGGTGCACGTCGATATGCTGTACGGCCGGACAATTTATTTTGTACTGACTTCCAGAAGCCGAGCGAGCCACGAAGCTGTTGGTAATGAGACACTGCCACAAATCCCTGTCTTAGTTCAGCCTTTGCTGCTCACCTAAACCAGGTCGGATTCGCGGATATGAGCTTTTGATAATTGAACATGAAACTAGCCTTTTCTAGCACCCATGCCAGCCAAGCTCCTAGCCGCTCCGAACTACACCTAATTTGTATGTGGATTAGAGCAGACCCTAGCTTACCACCTATAACAGGAAGAAATCAATTTACACATACGGTCATTTATGTAATTTACAGCACTTTATACCCACCTGCACCGAATTCGATCAAATTAACCGCTATCGATTAAACTAACTACATTCGATCAAATTAACTAGTTTTAATTAAATCTGGTAATTTAAATCTATTAGTACTTTTATTTTGGTAGCAACTACTGCTAATTTGTTGTACTTACAGATTACTTACACTTGCTTTACACTTGCGACCGCCCGACTGTTGATTTTTGACCTCTCCACTACACCTATGGCCCCTGCTGCAAATCTTATACAGATTAGGTGTAGTTCGGAGCAGCCAAGATGGGTGTGGTGGAGATGGTCAGAAAGGGCTAGTTTCATGTTCAATTATCAAAAGCTCATGTCCGCGAATCCGACTTGCACCTAAACCAATCGACTGATATTACTACTTTGGGCGAGTACCGGCAGTTTGGCGTACGCCGCAGTATGTATAGTTTATAGCATCGCCTAAGTGGCAGACCCGCTTACGGAAACCGGTCATTATGGGGTTTCTAATAATAGCTTCTCTTGTAAAACGTTGGTACATACTGTTAGTACACGTCATTCCCGTCAAGGATAACGTATCTAGATCGCTAGCTTTGGGCCCATTTATAGACCTTGGGTAGACTAAGTAGATCCGGCCGCATGTGCAATGCAAGTCTGATGCATGAGGTCGACGACAAGTATACAGTAGTAAACGAAACCTTACCAATTTTGGAGATCTATTCTAAAGCTAATCATTGATAAGGCTGCTTGGCTGCTACCTCTGATATGACATAATTGCTCCCAATGCAACAGTCTAACCCCGCAAGGGCTATATCTGTGAATCCCTTGGCATAGCCGTCTCTGAAACGTAATGCTGGGTGTTCACGATGCAAGGGATACTTGCCTAGGTAGTTTCCCTAGTATGAACTGATGATATAGCTTTTAATCTTTCTATTCCTCATGTAAACGGCAAATTGGGGAAAATGGAGTCACTACCTTCAATTGGGCTCGAACAAACTATTATCGGCGGGGATACTTCGATCCCTCGAATGATCTCGGGGCTCTGGCAGCTTGCTGGGGGTCACGATGAGAGAGTCGACATTGAAGCGGCTGCCCAGGCGATGCAGCCCTTGATAAACTTAGGATTCAATTGTTTTGATATGGCCGATCACTATGGTGACGCTGGTAGGGCATTATTGGTCAAGCAATTTGCCCCAACTTGCCGCTAACATTGGTTCTTAAGAACTCGTCGTTGGCAGATTCCATGCAATTTCTTCTGGCAACTTGCTCGCCTTCACGAAGTGGTGTCCGCCTGAAAATGGGATCAAATCATTCCAGGCGGCTGAGCAAGCAGTCGATCTTGCGCTTCAGAGGATGGGACAGAAACAGATTACGTTGATGCAATGTCGGTCGCTCTCATATCCCAATTCTCACAGCGGGTGCGCTCATTTGGCCTTTTGGCATGTATCGGCTTTTGTTTTTAGACGTGTGAGAAGTTGACATGCTATATAGATCATGTTTGGGATTATTCAGACGATACCTATTGGCACAATCTCGTCCATCTTCGCTCAATACAAAATGAAGAAAAGATCAAGCACGTCGGGGTCACAAACGTTGATGCCGCACATCTCGAGTTGCTGGTTGAGACTGGCTTCAAGATTGCCACAAACCAGATCTCCTGTTCCGTATTGGACCAACGTCTTGTGCGCGGAAGACTGGCATCTGTATGTGAGAAGAACAAGATAGGTGTGCTTGCCTATGGCACTCTCCTTGGAGGCTTCCTTAGCGAGAAATGGCTCGATCAGCCCGAACCCGAAGAATTAGACAAGTTAAACTGGAGTCTTCGAAAATATCTACGATTTATCCGAGCTGCCGGTGGCTGGGAACCATTTCAGGGCTTGCTACGGGCTTTGTCGACAATTGCTCATGAACACGGTGTCTCCATTGCCGCTGTTGCGACGAGATACGTCCTCGATATACCAACAGTCAGTGCTGTCATTGTCGGCTGCCGACTGTCAACAGAGTCATCTGAGCATGCTAGGAGGAATCTCGAGGCGTTCTCATTTGAGTTGTCTGAAGACAACCACGCACTCATACGAAAGGCGCAGCGGGCTCTACTGGACGTCCCAGGTGATTGTGGTGATGAGTATCGGAGACGGCCTTACCTGACAGCAGCGGGGGATCTTTCACATCATTTGAAAGATCGTCGGAACGACAAGCTGGCCAAGGCTATTGCTACGGGAAAGAGGATAGAGTACTCTACGGGTAGCCCATGGGAGCCCATTGCAGGCTACTGCAGAGCAGTTCGTATCGACAGCTTTATTTACATCTCGGGAACGACGGCTAATAGTCCTGACAACATAAGCACACTAGTGCTTGGCGGCCGTTCGGCCCGAAGCCAGACTGTTGCCATCTTAGATATCATTAATCGCGCACTGAAGGCTCTAGGTGGCACGCTCTCCAATGTTGTACGCACGCGGGTCATTGTTAGAAACGAGGCAGACTGCGAAGAGGTCAGTAGGGCTCACGGTTGGGTGTTCCAATGCGAGGGGATTCGACCCTCCAACACGTTATTTGTAGCTAACTTGGTTGGGACGGAGTATCTCGTGGAAATCGAGGCAGAAGCTCGTCTTGGATCTGACGACGTCCTTCGCCTCTCGCCTTGATCGCCTCACGCCCACCAGCAGAATTGGACTCCCATTGGGGCAGCCAACCGTTACAATGTATTATTGCGTGGTTGTCTATAAAAAAAAACCATTGATGAAAGCCTTCTTAGTGATTGCTCTTTCGAGTACTTTGTAGTCAGATGGAGAAATCGAAGTTTTCAGTTGTAGTATTGCGGTTATGGCCCCCCTAGGTACTCTTATCTCTGGGTGCCTTGATCATTGAGGTGTTGTTGGTTCTGCGCAAGCAATGCATGTGTCCAGCACCTGGCCAGCTGGTGTAGGTGGCTTACTCGCTGTGGCTTCAGCAATACCAGGATGTTGGCACGCGACACGCTAAGCAATGGTGTCAGGCAACGCGTAAAGTGCCTACCTTCCAGGTAAGCGCCTACCTAATCCGGGCAAGAAGAGCAGCCTTATCAAACCTCTGCACCTTCCGCCGTGACAATAGGCGAATATGTCTGCTTCATCTACAAGTACGTCATCCCGCTCGCTGTACCTAACCTACCTACCTACATGTAGATACTGATCGCCTTGCGCAGGCTTCCTGTCCAATCTGTTACCCGGCCGCGGAAGTGCAAGAGCAGAGGCAAGCGACCCGCAACTCTTCGACAGCAAAGCCTTTGCCCCACACACGAACAACGAGTTAGACGATGACGAACCCCGAAGAAAGCGGCCTCGTGTCTACGAGAAACCGTCACCCGGGTCTGAGGTAATCAGTTTGATAAGCGACGACGAAGAGGCCGGCAGCCCCGTTCGGCCGGTGACACGACCACAAACCCAGTTGCAATACCCCTACGACCAAGACGGCATTCTCAATGTATACTGTTCCGGAACAGCCATCCCAGCCGAGCCGGGGCAAGTTGTAGGGGGCACCGATGGCACGAGCTCGAACCCGACGCTTGACCAACAAGCAACTGCTGGGTCTTCAATCGCCACTCCCGATGCCTTTCCTGTTTCGACCAACCCGGCATCACAGCACATAGACCAAAGTGAAGAACCATCTCGGGTCCGCAACCCCATCAAAGAACCCCTCCTCTGCCCGGAGCAAGCCGAATTGGTTGACATCATCTTGTCCGGGCGGAACGTCTTTTATACCGGATCGGCGGGTTGCGGCAAATCTACCGTCTTGAAAGCGTTCACGAGACGCCTGCGCGACAAAGGGTTACGTGTCGACATCGTCGCACCAACTGGTATCTCGGCCTTGGGTGTTGGCGGCTCTACCACATTTGTGTACGCTGGCTGGAATCTGAGTAGCTTCAAGCAGTCACTGGACAAGCTCCGCCAGGGAGCGCATGGAAAGCATGTTCGCAAACGATTGAAAGATACAGATGTCCTAGTCATTGACGAGATCAGCAGTAAGTAACATACGCCAAGATTTACTGTTTGCCTTGGCGATTTTGAGAGTACAAAGCCTCCCATTTCAGCTAGAATCATATCGTGAGACGTGCTCTCTCAAGGTGGCAATTACTGATCCTGAATGTTCAGTGGTGGAGAACTTTCACTTCGAAAGACTCAATGCCGTCATGCAAGAAGCTCGTAACTCTTACAAGCCGTTTGGCGGGGCGCAGGTGGTTGTCACTGGCGATTTTCATCAGCTGCCTCCTGTGAAACCCTTTGAGCATTGTCTCCATTGCGGGGATCAGCTAGAAGCCAACCGATCGCAAGAGTCGTATGCGGTGAGTAACTCTCGGCAATTATTTCTCATTTTAATTTAGTTGAGAACGGAGGCTTCTTTTTAAGCCCACTTCAAAGTGGCGATAACTGACAGCAGGGTATGCAGTGCAAGAAACATGGCACTTTCCACGACGAGGACAAATGGGCGTTCAAGAGCGATAGTTGGAAAAATTGTGAATTTATTTATGTTCACCTTCGGCATATCCACCGGCAGAACGACGAGACCTTCATCAAGATCTTACAAAAATGTCGAATAGGACAACCTTTGACCGGTGAAGATACGGACATACTCATGAACCACCCGTCTAGAACCGGAAACGCGACGAAACTCTATGCAAGGCGGGAGGAGGTTCGTAGGGAGAACCGAATACGTTTCGACAAACTCGTGTCAGAGAAATATTCTTATCCCTGCATGGACGAATTCTACTTGCATCCTCAACATCTTAATCTCGAGAGGTATACTAGGCGCTTACCCGATGGATCGTTGGACTCTCTCAAAGACCACCGTTATGAAGCGCTTGTTGAATTCAAGAGGGGGATGTTGGTCGTCCTCCTTACCAATTTAGACCTTGGTCGAAAACTGTGCAACGGCAGCCAGGGCATCATATGTGGTTATGAGGAATTCGATCCTAAAAAGCTACCAAAGGTGCCTACTAAGAAAGACCCTTCGCCCGACAATGGTATCCACGGCGACTACGCAGAGATGCGAGAGATGAATATTCGGGTCTTTATGGAACGAAAAGATGTCACCAAGAAATTCTGGCCCGTTGTCAAGTTTCACAATGGTGAGGTTCGGACTATTTTCGCGGATTGTTCGGTGCACACTTTGGGAAATAAGGAACCCTACAGTCTCCTGAGCAGAACCCAAATCCCCTTAGCTCCGGCGTGGGCTATGTCTATTCACAAAAGTCAAAGTCTTACACTCGATCGCGTCATTGTTGATCTAACTAGGGCCTGGGAAGAAGGGCAGGTTTATGTTGCCCTGTCTAGAGCAACGAGCTTGTCCGGCCTCAAGATCGAGGGTGATCCGAAGGGGCTAACGGTTGGTAAGGGCGGGAACTCTGAGGTACGAAAATTTCATATGGAAAAATTTGGAATATGAGTCTGGTTGCCTGTGTCTGTTCGTTTTTCTGTTGTACATGTGGGTTAGCATGGCGTTCCTGGGGGAAACCAAAATAATAATGATAGGGATACTTAGAGCTCAGGGGGCCCTATAATAATAGGGACAGGGTCGGGAGTAGTCAACAGCGCGTTTGAATTTACTATCTGGAGTCAATTAAGAAGATGTGAGTTATGCTGAGAACTGTGTTAATTTAGATGTACACTTTTTTCCCATTGACTTCTATGTACCTACTTTTGCTAGGCATGCTAGTATACTAAAGGTCTGTGAATTAACTTATTTAGCTTACAGTCGCAGTAAAATAGATACAAGATGTCGAATTCACACTATCAACAATGCTCCGACTATGACCGCCGGGGTCCTTTTTGATTTGCCACTATAGGGGGCGACGATGCTGGGTGTCAATGCTTCCTAGCAACGAGCTCCTATTCTCCTTCATTTCTGCCATCCCATGTATTCTAACTCTATTCTATGGGTACTCGCCAATCCGACTCAGAAAAACTATTTTTTCTGCATCACATGTGCGCCACAACAACTCACACACACACTGCTAGGATCCTCTTCCCACGCTTAACTTGATCTCTTATTTGTCGACAGGCATGCCACCTGGAAGCTCATCAAGCCCTATAAAAGAGAATGTGAGTATAATTGCTCGCAACGATAAACCAGATCAGAAATCAATAAACCGGGAATACACTCACAGCCATCAATTGATTCGTCGACGATGGCCTTGACGGAGCACTGATTTCCCTGTTGGATGGTTTGGCTCTGGAGCTGGGGGCAGTTGATGTTGCAGTTGGTGTCCATGGCGGTCTGCAGGGCGTTGCCCTTCCACCCGAAGACATAGTCACCGTGGTTCCCGTAGCCTGTACTTAGGATTAAGACGGGCACGGCGATTACATTTCAAGTTGGGCACGTACCTGTTTTGTCGCCGAAGCTCCAGACGAACGGCTGCGAGCCGTCCTCGGGCCAGTCCGCCGCGTTGTTGAACTGCGCCGTGTCCCAGATCACCTCGTAGAACAGTTGTGGGATCTTGACTGGGTGGCTCGCCGGGCACTGCCGATATTCAGGGTCAGTAATCGCTAATTATCACGTTGGAATAGGTGTTACTTACTGGCCCATTCGACTCAAAGGTCCCACTGGACGGGTACGCAACGTGGCTTGCGTGGTCTGGAGGATCGAGAGTCACGCCGTCCCAGCAACTATATAGGGCGAACCGTTAGGTCAGTCAAGGAGGTAGAGACTCCAGCCGAAAAGGAGAAATGAGACGGTGACGACTCACGTTGGGAAGCGAACGTTAACCATAATGCCGTACGGGCAGGCCTGCTTCGGGAAATAGGTCGTCTCGCCATCGCGCGTCATCGGATCTTTGAGACAAGTGTACGTGAGCTGGCGCGGGACCTTTGTCCCATCACGGTTATTCGGGTCGCCAACGATCATTCGGAATCCCTTTTGCGATCAACAATTAGCTTTAGCTCGGGATGCCATCCGTGAGTGGAATCGGCCTTGCTAGTGATAGAGGGGATGAAAACGTACGGGCTTGAACGCAGTCACTTGGCCCTGGCCGCTGATAACCGGCGTGTAGTATACCGTCATTCCGCCGTTGGACTGCTCGAAACCAACGTTGCCCTTCTGTTGAACTCTCTTGAATGTCCCGTTGCGGGCTTGGAAGTACATTACTGCTGTCTGCTTCGTGTAAGCGTCGTTCGCTTCTGCGGTGCCTCTCAGGGCATTGGAAAAATCTAGCAACAACGGCAGCATTGTGATAATCAACGCACTTAGAGAAGTCAGCTTTTTTTTTCGGAGACGGGACTGTGTGTTATACTGACCCCAGTAGTTTGAGAAGTCTTCCGCGAAAGTGCACGTAGTGCATGTTGCTTCCGAGGGAATGTCAAGGCTTGACGGGTTCATCGACGGTTGGAAGGCATTCTGTTTCCAGAAAGTCAGTCAACGTATATTATCCCCTCTGGTATCGGTCTCGATTCAGCACATACGCCGCCGATGATCTGGTGCAGATGCGGACTGCCCGTTACGCCAGGGTTGACTAGCGGGTCGAGTCGCTCAACCACGAGCTGGGAGCACGAGAACCGGAGAAGAGCCAATGCATTAGGCACTAACAGTGCCAGCCCAGTGGCGGCGTATCGCGATTGAAGCTGCATTTTCGATAATTACCTATCTTCAATAACACAACAACAGAGCCAGGAGGTCGAAAACTAGCACGCCTAGCAACCAACACCTTTTCACTCTGCTCGGGGACGAAGGTCATCTTAAATATATATAATGCGCACGGGGATATAAAACTATCGAGCTATAGCACGTGAAGCGCCATTTCGGCCCTTGTGGTGGCCATCCATCGCCAGGTCCGTCGTCGTGGAGGAACGCGTCTGGCTAATACTAGAGTTGCATTCAAATCGCATTACCCGGTTACGAAGGTAGCCGACAATATATATCGATCGGGCAATTCGGTGCAAATACTGACTACCGCAAAAGGAGATTGATAGACATATACGTCATAATGGTCTTGCTTGGATCTCATGCTTTCACTATGCAGGCCACCAACGCACGGCAATATAATACATATAGTGAATGCGATGCGTCGACTGCCCCTAATTTATCCGTTAGGTGCTAGTATTAAAACACGAGATATGGACGTTAAAAGAAATTGACGCCTCGTTTATTTTTTTATTATACTATTTAGTATATCCCGCTCTAAGTAGTCTTCAAATGATACTGATCCTATATCTGGCTTTTATTAGATGACATGTTAGTTCTTTGCAAGATAAGGTGCTGTTCCCTTATGCACGCTATTTCCGGCCGTGGTGTATGAAGGGCCATTGGGGCCACTTCCGCCAAAACGTAGAACTTACTTTTCCACTTGTAATTTTCCCCCTCCGCCTCTTCCCGCCGGTGCTTGGGCCGACCTTGAGCGTATCGGTGTCCAAAAGGGCCAACGGGACCGGATCGCCTTAGTTCGCCTTAGTAGTTTAGAACTCGCGGCCTTTTATTATAACGTACTATAGCGTGGTATGTTAGCTTTATAAGCTGGGTATAAGTAGCAAGATTATGCTGCTCGGTTGCTTAGTTTATTAAGCGCTGCTGCTGCCGCTACTTTTACTTCCGCTTTAGCTTTAAGCTTTTTTAAACTCTGTTTAAAATTTTATTTAATTATAAGTAAATATTTTTTTTTTCGTATAATTTTAATTTTTTTATTATTATTAAAACCCGGCAGTAAATAATTTAAATAGTTTATTAACTTTAATTAATCTATTGCTTCGTATAATAGCTATGTAAATATAACCCCAATGCTAAGTGCCAAGTTCTACGTTTTGGCGGAAGTGGCCCCAATGGCCCACCGTCGTGGTGCCCTTAAAGCCTGACAGCGCGAGGGTGGATGGGAGACTTTGAGAAACAGGTTCCAGACATATGCTGGATTAAGATCAGCAGTAGCCTAATAAGGTATTGTGGCTCAGCAATGAGGACGCAATAACAAAGTCTTTGATAAAAAGGGGATATATGTTCTAAGGCTATTAAGTTTACTGTCGGTGAAGGCAGTTTGAGGCTGGTTAGGCTTCGAAAACTGCTGTATAATTATCATTCTCCGCGCTGCAAATTTAGGTCATCCGGTCTCTGCCTGGGCATCTCAAAGTTACCTAATCCCGTCTCAGCTTCAAATGCCAAGAATGAGTAGCATCTAGGATACTACCAACACTTATTAAGGCTAAAATGGGTTCCGGGTGTTGGGTTGTATCTGACCATAACACGTACCTAGTGTGGATCCACGCTCTCGGAGATATATGTCAATCCTTTTCGGACTGCTCGAATCGCTATATTTAACGCCTAACCGTTCTTCTATGCTTGATATTCCTGCCTATTTGAAGACCGCCTCGCGCTTTAGAGCTAGGATAAAACTGCTAGTCTTTCTTATATTCTAGATAGAGATAACTCATCACATATCTCGGTCAGCGTAGCGTTCGTAGTGAGAATGTCGTTCGGTCTCTTCTCAAACTGTGAAAGATCCATCGACATTGTTTCGTGTAGTCGATGTGGGCAGATGGTTGCGTTTGCTGACCAAGAAAAGTAAATACTGTCAAGGCCGAGTTTATGTTTAGCGCGGGGGGCGAAAGACGCTTTGTTAATGCGATGGAGGCGTCTATGGTGGGAAAACTACACTATGTAGTATTTAGAGGAAATGATACGAATTGTATACAGCGACAGCAAATTAGAGGGCAGAATAAGAAGTTTCTGGGTGTGGGAATAGTACGGCGTATTCTTCAGGGAAGTTATTTTTCGGAATGCTAAGCGTAGCTCCTAAGTCGAGGTTGACCAGATCTACGTTACCCAAGTAGGTTAAGGGTATCCTATCGAATGGCTAGGTTCTACTTATACAGATTATACTTACAAATTAAAGAATGCTGTTTGGTGAGTACTGTCACCAGTTTTCGCCACTTGGTATAACTATGCTTGCTGCTTAACTACGAATTTTTGTTTGCTGATGATAATTCTAGCAGTGTACAACTGCTAATCTTGATTGTAGTTATGTGTATTTCCTGTTCATATAGCCTTGAATGTTTCTCTTAACTATCGTAGAAAATAAACTTCTGACCTAAAGTATGGTACTTTCGAATTCTGCCTTGATTCTAAGGAGGCAGGGACATATAAGATAGCACTGGCTCTTGGGTGCGTTAGAATATCTAAAGTCTAGCTCGGGACCAGCTAATTTCCTTCTTTTCTCGGAATTAGACAGGGAAGGAGTAATATCTTTCCCATTGCATATATTCACGCTTGAAAAAGCTCCATACAAACTTGAGGCAATTCATCTGAACACCCCGAAAGTGTGACAGCTATGAATCACAGCAATTCACCGTCATATCCATTTCAACATATGCGAAACAGCATTGATCGTACCTTGAGGTTTCTGGACGCCCTGGATTATTTTGAAACTTATTGATTAAGTAGCTATCCTAGTAGACTGTTTGACTTAATTATCTGATGCCATAAGCTACATGGGACAATTCCGATCTGAGTAGACAACCTTGGTGTGCATTCAAGTATCTAAGGACGGGTAAACCTAAGAATCTATATCCCACAGTGAACATTGCCATCGCAATAGTATTGAGTTGAAACATGTATTCTTTTCACCAGCTTTATTGACGAGCCAGAGCGATATCTATCATTGTTCAAGCTAGCTTTGAATCCGTGGGTTTTCTATCCCCGACTTCCTTGGCAGCGAGATCCCTAAGCTGCTTCCGCAGGATCTTGCCGGACTGAACGCCCACGTTAGCTTTGCTTGCTTCTAGGCATCACTGCGAGACTCACCGGGTTCTTTGGGATGGTATCGACGAACTTAACGCCACCTTTTAGCCATTTATAACGGATAACTCGCTTCTCCAACCATTTCGCGATTTCCTGTTCAGTTACTTTGACCGCGGGATTCCGGACGACGTATGCGCGTGGAAGTTCCTCTCCGTTGATGGTCACGCCAACAACAGCCACGTCTACAACAGCATTATTGTCAAGCAAGAGCGCCTCGAGCTCAGCTGGTGCCACTTGATTGCCCTTCACCTTGATAAGCTCCTTGATGCGGTCAACGATGTGCCACTTCCCTCCAGGCTCGTACTTCTCAATATAAGCGACGTCGCCCGTCTTGAGCCAACGTGTTCCATCAGGATCAGTGTGGACGGTGCTGGCCGTAGCTTCAGGTTTCCGCCAGTAACCCTTCATTAAAGTAGGCCCTGCGATCCATAGCTCACCCCTCTCGTTTGGTTTCGTGATTTCACCAGAGCCGTCCGTTCTCATGATGCGCGCCTTACAATTTGGCATGATCTCACCGACCGAAGATGTCCGTAGGAATTCCGTAGGGTGCCAGGAGGTGGCCGAACAGGTCAATTCCGTCATACCCCAACCCTGACGGACCGTCATGGCGCCTGCTGGCCACAGCTTCGCTACCTCGTCGGAGACCTCAAGGCCAAGGGGAGCAGCTCCACAGCCTATGGCATGTACGCTGCTCAAATCGTATTTACGTGCCAATGGATGCTTCGCGAGGGCGACGATGATAGGCGGGACGGCTACTATATGTGAAATGCGGTACTTCTGGATATGTTGCAACATCTTCTCGAAGTCGAATGAAGGCATTACGTACACCGGGATTCCGGAGTGTGGGAAATTCGACGAGAAGTATGTCTGGCCGTATGCGTGATACATTGGTAAGAAGCAGAGTTGGCGATGGGTCTTCCTCTTCTCCGTAATTTCAGGATCCAAGTCATCCATGAACTTGACCTGCAAGCCATTGGCCACATAAGAATAATGGGAGACCTCAACGCCTTTCGGAACACCTGTTGTTCCCGAGCTGTAATTCAAGCAGCACGTAGTTGCTTTCGAATCTTTGGGTTCGAACCAGTCAAATTTGGCGGCATCGGTTTTGGACGCGAGAAGGTCTGTCCAATGCCGAGATCCCAGACGAGCCTTGCCTTTTTGCTTGTCTAACCCTGTCGCATCGAAGCTGTACACCCGATTTTTAGGGAGGCCGGCTTGCTCTGCAGCCTCAAGGGCAATCTTTATGCTGGCATCGGCGGCGATAAGAATATACGCTCCGCTGTCTTTCAACTGGTAGGCAAGCTCTCGAGCGACGAAACTCGGATTCGCGCCGGTGAAAATGCCGCCAGCCATAAGGACACCCATGAAAACCGAGGGGAAGAATATGTTGTTTCCCGAGAAAAGTAGTACACGGTCACCCGTCTTCAGACCGGCCCGTTGCAGCCCCAAGGCTATCCGCTTAGACCACAATCGGTAACTGCCTCTCGTGATTACCCGGCTCTCCGGGCGATCCGAATCGATGAATTGAGGTGTATCGGGAAGGGGACCAAGCGAAGACCCGAATACCCATTTCGGCAGGGAGCAGTTGGGGATTGGAGTCTCCCACCTTGAATGAATGACCATGGTGGATCAACCTGGACTTGAAATGACTATAGCTAAAGAAGACAATAACAAACAACGATATATGCTAGGACAGGATGTCAGATATACAACTCCAATCAACGAGAATGAATCTACTTTATAGTATGGGATGAGAGAGTAGATATCTGTTTACTGATCTAGATTACCTAGGTAAAGTGGACAGCGAGGATATTGGAGAAAATGAGGGGAAGCAAGCTTTCCCCAGAATAGATAACAGTGAGACGGCCGGGGAAAGTTGCTGAGTGACCAGGGTTGCTTTAAGGATTCTCGAAGCGGTAAAGGTTGAGCTGGGACCGTAAGTAAGCATAATGGAGTTGCTCTTGTGCCTCCATCGATAGCGGTTGCTTATCGTTCCTAACTGCTCCCTTTGGCGTCTTTTCCTTTGGAACAGGAAAGTTTCTATCGGAAGTAACGTAGGTCCCATATCACCGAGCTACATACTTGGTACAATCAGCCAACGGGCAAGGTCAATTGGGTGTTACTACACTAAGCGGTGTCAAGCAGGTACAGTGTATTACGATACGCTACATGTTCCCCGCAGGCGTGAGCTCGATGGAGACAATATTTAGTGTTCACTGGGGAACATCTTAGACTAACCTTGCTACACTTAGCGGCGGATATGTAGAGCAAAGCTACCTAAGTAGCCGTAGCCGAGGTCTCCACCACAGTTAAGAAGGTCAGCTTATTACGGAGTAATTACCGAGTTAATCGGGTTAAAGTCGGTTCCTTCCGAATGCCACTCACTGTAGGTTCCTTTGGGCTTTCGACTGCTGGTAATTAAACCTGGGCAAGTCGATATCGTTAGTTACTTGACAAGAATTAAACCAAATATTGAGCAGCAGAAAACTAATGCCATGTTATATATCCTTGTCGCTGTGTTTTCTAAGAGCTTTAGATCCATTGCTCTACTCTGAGGATCGAGACATCTCACACTTCCCACCTTGGCTCTCGCACTCGCGAAGCTGTGCGAACAGTCTCTTCGGGGTCGCTGAACTTATGAATGTCTTGGCCCAGTCTGATTTGAATTTCAGAAGGCGATCGCTTGTGATTCCTATACACAAAACAATTATATCTACATGCTGTATGACGTACTGGAAATGCGCGGTGATCCAAGCGGGCCGAGAGTGCGTTACGATTAAACCGACTGCTCTATCACGAAAGAAAAAACTGACAGATTGAGCCAATTTGAAGATACCGTCCGCCAAAGGAAACCAGGCTCATCCGCTGCTGCTCATGTAGTCTCCCATCTGATCTCAACGTCCCAGGGGCTTCCCTAGGCCATTCGGATGTAACGCTTGAATAGCAATGCGAAGAGAAGTACGCTAGGCACGATGACTTCATGCATATTGAGGAGGCCAACCAAAAAGAGCAATGAGCTGAGGGATAATCCTAGTCTACTTCTAGCCACAGGCTGCCAGGTCCTCAGTGATACTATATGCGGCTGTATTATGTCTATCATGATGAACCAACGGTGATTGTTTCGCACAAGGACTCATAACCGTATTTATGAGTTGCTCGAACTAGCTGGGCTCATGAGAACACTGAAGAGCAAAACGGGTGTTCTCACGCATGGCTTCGTAGTTTACGTGGTATATATACCTAACTTATTTATAAACGCAGCTGGCTAGCAAGAGTCTTATTTTGAACGTCTCAATGTAGTATACTTTACAATGACATTGAAAATGAACCTCAGCCTTCCTCGCGAGAGTCGCATATAGCTTAAAGACTGTCCAATATGTACACGTATTGTGGTGCTGTATAGGATCGACGTTGGCTTCTGGCGCGCTTAGGGTTCAATCATGTAAGGTTTGTTGACTTTAATGCCAGTTACAGAGTGACAAATTCTATGTGAAACAAGACCAAGAAATCGTGGTCTATCCTTACGTACTCTACGATCTTGGTCACATGTTTGATGCATTGAATATGAACCTTTGAAGAAACAGTCGGATATATCTGTCTGACTCGGCAAGAGCCATCTGTTCCTCGAGGTAGGGATCGCTGTAAGAGATTGAAAATTAGAAACTACCGTCTATAGCAAAAAGATGACCAGGCTTAGGGTGTTTCGGTAGCATGCATGAGTATATGGCACATAGTAGAAATTTTACCAAATCGGGGAATAAGCAACTCGGAAATACTAACTCGTCAGGCCCCCTATTGGCAACTTTGTCTTCAGCCTCATCAAGGACCTCTTGCAAGGGTGGTAAATTCTTCAAACCTGCTGCCATGCATCTCGCAATGGTATCTCGCAAGGCTAGGTCCATCTCAATGCTCCTCGTAATAGCTTCAGGGGCTTCCGTCATCACCACATGCTCTCTGTTATCCTTGAAGTAATGATAAGCATGTGGCTCGCCAATCTCAAGCTCCTCGTCGTCGGTTAGAGGACATGCCAGCTCCCCCATGACCTGGCTTGAAGTTAGACGGCTCACATAATAAACTCGTGACATAGCAAGGGAATATTACCATGGCGGCACCCCATAGGTTTATCCTAGCTCCACATTCGTAAGGATTAAGCAATCTATAAGAGGTGATGCTATCAGTACACGAGCAGTTCTTCAACCAACGGCGACGGTTTGACTCACTCATGTTTTTCAGAATCCTTTGGGTCTTCAACTTTTCCTCGGCCAAAGTCGATAAGCTATAGTTCGGATTAGCCAGCCAGTTGCGATTAGTCCCTTCGCTGGCCCAATAGTGACTTCCAGACTTCGGTTTCCTTGCAGAATTGTCACTAACCCTAAATGTTTTCTTATTAACAAAATTTTAGGTTTTTTATTGTGCATAAATGACTTACTTGACTGGTGGTACGCCTGGGTCATGGTCTCTATCTGGGAAGAGGTATGATTGTTCATCAAACACAAAATTTGCCATGTGTGACGAGTTCTGAGTTAATGCAAAGAATTCGGTATTAGGGATGAATCGTTCTCGTTCTGGTCTGTGATTTTCTGGTGATTGTCGCGGCGGGAAGGCCATTGCCACGCATTGGCGGACCACTGTCATTCAGTACTGATTAGTCTCAAAATGTATTATGAGGGAGTGAAAATATCCTAGATACGATGAAAAACTGCTTACAGCAAAGCCATATTCTCCACATCACCCTGTTTGGAACGAGCTGCGAGTGAGGTACGAGCCTGTTTATGAATTGTATGAACGTGCCATTTGGAAGATATTCTAGAGCAAAGGTGGGACACTTGCGAACCGTTAAGGGTTCTTTCGTGAGCGTGGCCCCTGTATCGCTTGTTTCTCCTTCGTTCTTCTGAGCTTCTTCTTTGACCGACATTTTTGCTAGCGACTCCTCAATAGTATCCTCACCGTTGGAAATCCCCGGAAGGTTCAGTGAGCAATCGGCAAAAGGCACCAACTGGACAATGTGCTCGGCTCCCCTCAGCATTTCCAACCACCGATACTCGTTCCGCAGATCGTCGTCGGCGTTTGAGTGCGGATCGCTCGTTAATGCGCCGAGGGAGTATTTGATTACTAGCTTCCGTATAAGCCTTTTGTTATCATCCTTCTCCTCTAGTAATACTGCAACACTCGGAGTCAGTTATCGCCATTTGAGCGTGAGCTATGAGGATTTCAGAAGCTTCTAGACAATCTCTTGTTCCAAAAAGGAAAAATTGTTCTCTGGAAATTACTAACACAGGAAGAGAACGGCTCCGATAATTACTCACAAGCACCTCCATGACGACCTAAGCCAGCAAAGCCCACGAACTCAACACCTGGACGGCGGGTAAAATATTCGGCCGCATCGCGGCCGAGTTGGCGTTGTTCCTCTTGGGTTGCCATAACAATAACACCTGCCTGCGAATATTATATGAGCGTCGACCGGGACGTTGAAGTTGTGCGGATTAGAGCTAGACATAACGCGATGATGCCCAAGCCCAAGCCTTTCAGGGTACATACGACCGTTTTCGGAGTTGAAGATAATTAGTATTTTCGAGCATAAAGACAAAGAGCACACTACAAAAAGCCTGCTAGATTGCTTTATTGTCAAAAGGGCACCGGTATGTTTGTTATCTGTCTTATATTTTCTATTCTTGGTCATTGCTGACAATGACTTGATGAAATTGACTGCTATTACAAGTTGCAGCTAAATAATATGGTTCTCGACTACTACAACTAAAACACCTTAGGATTGCATGATAGTAGTCTCTTATGCGACTTATGTAGCCTACGTGCTAATTACGCTGCTTCATTCCGTGCTCTGGGAGTAGTGCATTATTAACTATCCTTGAACGCCAACCTGGAGCCATGAAGCCGGGGGCTAAGAATAAGCGCTTAGCTTGGTTGTTGCATCACACCAACGCTGACAGCTGTTACTTGCACCCCGATTATGTAGTACTTTAACGCGGTACCTGTAGGCATATAGGCGGGTAGACTGACATGCGACGTAAATACTAACCTATAAAGCTTTCCCCAGTTTATGCTCCTAGTTGTCTGTATGTTTGGAATATGTGGCATTGCTGGTTACAGCGGCTCTAGCTGGCTAACTGATAGAGGCGCATGTGTACTGGAGTGAGAACCGCGAACCTCTTCATATTTCCTGATATGTTTCTACTTAGCCTGACTCACGCAAGGAGTCGAGACGTGTCTAGCTGGGTAATAGCCGCATATGGTACTCAGTAAGGTATGAAATATCGAAGCATTTGTACCCGATAAAGTACTGACGATCCATGAGCAGCCTGTTATCGACAGCGTCATCTCTTCCAACTTCACTTCCCCGCTAACGGCAACCCGTCACACTTATCATCAGCACACCGAACACTCACCTTCGACAAGCTCGAACGCTGTGAAGGCGACAGAATCGGCCACCCGTTCGTATTGTGATGCTGACAAACTGGCTGAGACCTCTGAAAAATGGTTATACACAGCCCAATCGAGAACTAAGACCTCTGTCTTTGAGACGCTGTATCTGTTCTCTTTGTCGACTACGGCAACTGCTTTTGCCTGAGATGGCATAATATACGCTACACATCATGCTGACACTTCTCCTCCAGTACACTTCGAAGCATGGCGAGCAACTAATTTGATGTAGTAAGTTCAACGGCCGATGCTATGCCGTACGCCGGCTCATTTGTGTCTGGTCCGGGGCGATGTCGAAAGGGACGAGGTTTGCAAGATCGTTGTCGAAGCCGGGGTCACTTTGGTTAGCTTCCCTTAGGAGTCGTCGCTCCGTCCGACTGGAAATCCATCAAATGTCGATAACATGTACCGCCTTGCCCGTCAGTCATTTCAACTAAGATCTCCTAGTTTCTGTCAATATTTACCACACACCGTTAACTTGACATACACAAGGGGCCTCATGGGTACGCGGCCGACCGAGACGCGAGTCTTATAAAGGCCCGAGAGAGATATGCAGCCTACGCAGCACACCCGTGAGACACTATGTGTCGAGCATACTAATTGGTTCATGAGCATCCCCGGCATTCTTCTCGGAAGTGGGACGTAGGTAATCGATAAAAATGCGCGATGAATACGAATATGAACCCTTCCCTGTCGGATCGCGCAGATCTATGGGTCGTCGTTGCTGTCGGATGCTGGTCTAGCCGTCGATCTGCCGACGGAGTGCCTTTCATGCTAACCTACCCTACCTGTTTCTTCATTGTGAACAGCGTATCGCATCTACATAACACTGTTGTTCGCTTACCACCAAGGCATCTTTGGAGTCTAAGGTGTAAATTACCTGGGATGGCTTTATGTTCTCTATTTAATGTACAGCGGATCGGTCAAGGGAATATGGGAGAACTTTGCTGTGTGTTGATACATTCTGTGAATGGTCCGGAGCGCTGATGTGAGCTTCACTTACAGTACTGCTGACAGTGTACGTACGGGGTCGCCTAAATTAATGATGTCATTCCGTCTGTTGTGTTCACGTACCTATTGGTGCTACAACGCTGTAACCTTGCTTTTATACTCTACTTCGTCTAAGCGAGGTAAAAGGCACTTGGCACTTGGCACTAGGCAATTGAGCTGGTGATGCATCGCATCAAGTCGCCTATGTCATTTGATGAGACAACTGCACATCTATAAGACAGCTCTGGTCTTCTGGGCTATCTAGCCATTTGGAGTCATGTCTTAGCTGGACATCACAGGCTTGCCTCGATTTGTAGCTTCAGCTAAATATTTCTCGGGTCTAAACTGATCAAGTGGGACGCCTTGCCTAATTCTGTACCAATATTTAGTCATCTTGCAATGCGCTCGGCAGTTGTGATCTACAAGCGTCTCTTGGCGGCATGGGTGTCCCTCGTCCATAGTCCTGTTCATAGACACTAGTCACCCGATGAACCGTGGTATTGTCTCGACTTACGGCAGCTGACGAACGGAAATTTAATTTTATTGATTGCTCGCCCAATGTCATTTCACGGGCCGCGATGATGATGATCGGCACGGGCCCGGTGCGCTGGGCTGCTATATGATAGTATAAAAGCCCCCGGCTGCCACGCAAGTTGCAACTCAAACCAAGGTATCGATAGGTTATTCTCCCTCCCCAAAAACCGTCGCCGAATCTCATCATGGGCTTCATCAAGGCCGCCGTAGCGCTGCAGCTCTTGCTCTCATCGATCTCGGCTCTGCCAACTGCACCAGTCAGCCTCGAGAAGAACGCCGTTACTTACAGCTCGACGATCTATGATGCCATCGTAGTGGGTGGTGGCCCAGCGGGGTTGAGCGCTGGTAAATACTACACGTGAATTCTTGCTGTATTTGAGAAGTTGACCGCGCTAACATGGGCGTGTGCTTCCAGTAAGCGGTTTGGCACGAGTGCGTCGTAATGTGTTGCTCATTGATTCCGGCGAGTACCGCAATGACCCGACAAGGCACATGCACGATGTCATCGGCACCGACGGTGTGAGACCGGCGTATTTTCGATGGAAGGCTCGTGATCAACTCGCATATTACCAGTCTGCTACGTTAATTAACGGGACGGTGACAAAAATCGATGTTCGGGAGGGTAATATCACATCTCAGCCGTTCACCGTCAGGGCAAAGCTCCCCTCGGGCGAGGAGGCGACGGTTGGTGCACGGGGTGTCATTTTGGCTACGGGGCTCAGTGATATCATACCAGGCACACCTGGCGTTCAACAGAATTGGGGGAAAGGAATCTTCTGGTGTCCTGTGAGTAACTTTAAGTTGATGTTCTCTTCAACAGTCGGAGTGCTGTGCCTCAGATCTTTGCACGCTCTCTGAACATATCTCCTGATATGTCTATCTAAGAAACAGAAACCTGCTAACATTTCGATACCATTAAAAAGTGGTGCGACGGAAACGAGCACGCTGATCAGCCCCTGGGCATTCTCAGCGGCCTGGACGAGGCCGCCAGTCTGTCCCAGGAGATCTCGACGCTAAACAATAACATTATCGTCTTCGTGAACGGGACGAATACACCCGAGATGCGCGCCGCGACTGAGAAGAAATTCCCCGGCTGGGAGCAATACCTCGAGGCGCGCAACATCACGGTGGAAAACCGCACCATCGCAGGCCTCGTGCGTCTCGCGGACGGCGGCGCCAACGAGCACCCTGAGGCTCCTACGTTTCCCGAGCACGACCTGTTCCGCGTCGACTTCACCGAGGGCCCGAGCGTGGAGCGCGCGGCCTTCTTCGCGAGCTTCCCCAACAAACAGCACTCGAGCGTTGGCGCCGACATGGGCGTGAGGCTCGACGGCGGCAGGCTCGCCGCCGATCCTGCCAGGGGTTTAATGACGAATATTAACGGCGTTTACGCCATCGGCGACGCGAACGCCGATAACGTCACCAACGTCCCGCATGCCATGTTCTCGGGCAAGCGAGCTGCCGTTTTCCTGCATGGTGAGTTTATTTTCTCCCCGCTACTCGTCGCGCACATATGTGGTGACAGGAGAACAATGAATAAGCGACGTGAATTAATGCTGATACATGGGTTACGAACAGTTGCGCTCGCTCGGCAAGAAACGGCCGCCCTCCTGGCGCAGCATAATGGCTCGTCTGTAGCAGAGAGAGACCTTGACCTTGAGCCTCGCGCCGTTTGGGAGGCTATGAATGGTGGAGCAGCCGATATCCTTGACGCTGGTAAGTTCGAGCAGTAAGGCATAAATGTTACGATCTTTCACGATGACAACAATCCTCGCCATGGATGTAGCGATAAATCAAAATGGGGCATCTTGGAAACAACAAGCAGTTGGAATAATAATGGTGAGCGCACACCGGTTGACTCAAAAAGTTGAATAATGGAACTATGGCCATATTAATGCTATGAGCCAATAATGTTTTATACATAATACTGGAATGACGGGAAATAAAATATTGGCCTAAAATGTCGGCGCGATATGCTCTCGTTCCGCCAACCCTTTTAGTCTGAAAGCGCGTAGCGAATTTGTGCTTGGAATTGATGTGTGCCTCAATGGCCGTGTATACGTATATCCTGAGTGCTTGAAGCTGATCTCATCCGGCCTCCCAAGTTACCAGTCACAAATCTGGGGATGGAGCGACGCTCTTCGATGAACCCACTCTGTTACTCTGCATGCGTGAATCATCATAGCACCCAGCGCAGTCAGTGCATAGTTTGGCTGCCTATACAGTGGAATGTGACCTGGGAGCGGCGTTGGTGGTGCTACCCTAATAGGACAATAGACGGTCCCGAGAGGCGAGCCAGTGCGCGACCCCTGTCTTGAGCTGGAGTGGTGACGTTGTCGTTGGAGTTTACTGGGAAGCATCTCCGCGGATGGAGTCGTGATGAACGCTTGTCTTGGGTGGTTGCGCTACCGGCTGGAACCCCGACTTTGAGGTGTAGGAATACTACCCAGTTCTGTCCATTGCTGATAAACTTTCAAGGCACTTAACTCGTCGAAGCTCATTGCTGTCGCGGGTAGTGTGCTCAATGTTCTTATTGCCTTGTTGTTACAAGTATGTACCTACCTAGGTAGCTTGTTAACTCAGGTAAGCTGAAGTATCGGTGTATAGGCGCCGGTACTGTCGCGGCAATGTGTGAATATTGATGTTGTAGAGTGGATGAAGAGTAATTGACAAAGCAGTCACCGTGAGGGACTGTCCATTGTAGCATAGTATTGTAAATATGCTTATAATGCACTGTATATAATACTGTATGGCCAGGGCAAGGAGTGTCCGCCCAGGGGTTGTAACGTCAACTTGAAATATTCGTAAAATGGGACACTAGCATTCAAAGAATAGCTTCTCCCACATCCCAAGTACGAGTTAAGTAAAACGAAGGTATTGTATTAATTTTGCCCTCGATTTATACCTCCTCCAGCATCTTCAACGTTAGCGCGACACAAAAACTAGAATTTAACCAGGGTGTTGCTACCGTGTAAGATATTATCGGGCTGCTACCGGAAGTGCTGCCGGGACGTTACTGGGGGCTTAACTAAACTTGGTATACGTACGCAAAATTGCTACTTCATAGTTACCTACTAATCAACGGTCTTCTCGCTAGCTTTTAAAAGCCAACTAACTAGAGAGTCTATGTCAGACTTCTAGGGGTACGAAACTTGTGCCTGATCTAGAATAAGGGGCAACCTTGGAAGTATTACGCTAACATTACCTAATCCACCTTGTCGGTCGACATTGTTGTCGTTAATGGGGTTAAAACATCGTTGACTGCCATGGGTCTGACATTTTAGAAGCTAGCTTTCGTAATGCTTCATTGGCTGTTCCAACCCTTCTTATTTTCCTTCAGAGCATTCGTCACGGATTTATAACGCCAAAGCTTAGAATTTCGTATGGTGAAAGCGTACTGAACAGTTGCGTTTTGAGTAGAAGGGATGGTAGCCCCAGGTACACCAGGTTGCGGATACCACTAAATAGCCTTGGCTTTGCTGCGTGGCCCGGTTAAGAAAGTTCTCTTTCCTATTTCGGATATGCCAAGGAAAGCTTCCTGATCCCGCAATGACTTAGCACCGGCTATGCAACAGCTTACCGCCCACCCTTCAATAGACGGACAGACCGGGCGATTTATTATCCTTACAATAAAGTCAACCCTGAGATACTATTTCCATTGCCTGGATGATCCATCCGAATGCGAAGACTGCCTCCCTAGACCTCAATTTGGACTCAACAATTCCCGAGCATCAGCTATTACTGGTCAGACACCAAGCGAGACAATGTTAGGCTTCACCCCCAATTTCATACCGAGCTTTGCTGCCGGATTTTTTTCCTTGGGTCGGCTCTGAGCACCGCTGTCTTGCGTCTTTGCGGTGGTTCTGCTATCTCAACATACCTCGGGACATTGCTTCTCATATACCCTGTGAGTCCCAGGAACGTCTCAAGATCCTTTAATGTAGTAGGAAAGGTTAATCTAGCGAGTGCCTCGAGCCTCTCTATCGTTGTGGACGATCCACATAAGTCCACAAGACGACACAGTAGGTTAGTTATCTCGGGTCGATATAGGTACCTAGGTAGCTAACCATGTCCAATTAATCAGCATATCGGCAAACCCACCCATCGCCTCAGAATACAGCGCCGACAGACGCGGTTTACAAACCCTCCGTATATAACTCAAGTCGGTTAAAACTTGCAAAGAAGTGGAGTGCTTTTAAATTCCGTATCTATTCGGACTTTAGCTCAGAGCTTGACTTTGCTCCAGAGCTTATAAATCCAAGGCACAACTTCACACCGAGAAGCAAACCTTTCGTGCCGATCCAAAATATGAGGGGTGAGGATCAGAATGGGAAAAATATATAAACAGTGTATAGCTGCGTCCCTGTGTAATCACGGGCAGCCTGTGTGGTAAAACGAATTCGAGGTGCTTTTAGGCTATTATAGTATAAAGAAAACCCGTCTTTTCTATTATTCTTCTAGTAAGAGCTTTTGCGGGAATCTACTCACCAATATGTCGACGGGCGCTCTCCACAACGTTGGTGCGCGGGGTATCTCTTACTTCACGCCAGCACAGGAACCTCCCGCGGGCACCGGCCTAGCTTCCAAGAAGGATGGTTGCTCTATTCCCAAGCTTTTCACGCCCCTCACTCTCCGCGGAGTCACATTCCCAAATCGTCTTTTCCTGGCGCCGCTGTGCCAGTACTCGGCAGACGACGGCCATGCAACCGACTGGCACTTGACGCATATAGGTGGCATTATCCAGCGTGGGCCCGGACTGAGCATCGTCGAAGCTACGGCCGTCCAGGCCCGCGGCCGAATCACCCCGCAGTGTACCGGCTTATGGAAGGATAGCCAGATCGCGCCTTTAAAGCGAGTCACCGAATTTGCCCATTCACAAAATCAGAAAATTGCCATTCAACTCGCACACGCGGGTCGGAAGGCGAGCACCGTTTGTCCGTGGTTGTCGGCTAACGCGACGGCCGTTCCGGAGGTTGGTGGTTGGCCCGATGATGTTTGGGCTCCTTCGGCGGTGGCGTTCAGTGATAACAATCCCACACCTAAGGCTATCACGATAGAGCAGATTGAGGAACTCAAGAGTGACTGGGTGTCTGCGGCTAAAAGAGCGGTTGAGGCCGGTTTCGACGTTATTGAACTGCATTCCGCACATGGAGTAAGTGATTCTCGGAATTAATCTTTTTTTAAGCAACTTTTAGAGCACAGGATTTCGTTTTAGGCCAAGACAATGTTTACAAAGTTCCGAAGGCCTCGCAAAATCACAATCAAAACAGCAATAACTGACTTCGAGGGTTCTAGTACCTATTCCACGAGTTCTTATCTCCAATCACCAACCAACGTACAGATAAGTACGGCGGTTCGTTTGAGAATCGCGTCCGATTCCTGCTCGAGACCACAGAGGAGATTCGCAAGGTGATACCGGAGACTATGCCACTTTTTGTTCGCCTTAGCGCGACTGACTGGTTTGAATTCGACGAGTCGCCCGAGTTCCCAGAGTCGTGGACGTTGGAGCAGTCGGCGCGCCTGGCACCCCTCCTCGCCGAGCGCGGTGTTGACCTGCTCGATGTGTCGTCTGGTGGCGTGCATCAGAACGGCGCGTCCGCCATCAAGCCCGGCCCCGGGTACCAGGCTCACTTCGCCACGGCCATTAAGAAGGTGGTCGGCGATAAGCTGGCTGTTTCGGCCGTTGGCGGCCTTAGCAATGGCACGATCTGTGAGGAGCTGCTACAAGGCAAGGGCGGCGAGCCCGCGCTTGATGTTGTTATGGCCGGTCGCTGGTTCCAGAAGAATCCGGGCTTAGTCCACCAATATGCCGACAACCTCGAGGCCGACGTTAGGATGGCAAACCAGATCGGATGGGGTTTCGGCGGTAGAGGTGGCAAAAAGAAGGCTTAACTCGTAGCACGTTATGCGACGATCGTAGAAGTGGTTTAAGGATACTGAATGATGGATGATTGCGACGGCCTTTATCAAACTAGACTAGACTAGACTAGATGCTATAACCATAGTTATCACCACCTTGAGATTCAATGTCCAACTTTGATAATAAGCATGTTTCATATAAGTTACTGGTTGCTAAAAATTATGCCGGTCCTGTCATATTCTTTTATTCTGCACATTAGTGCGCTAAAGTGTTCTCGCCTAATAGACAGTGCCAAGAACTCCCGTATAGTTGGTGCTCATGCCGCGCGTGCCACACCTCGCTTGGAGAAGTAATCAAGTATATAGTAAGTAGTCTGGTTCGCTCGACTGCGCGTCTAAGGCAACAGGGAAACCCAGCTCGGCTATTATTCTCCCGAGCGCAATAACGCCACGCAAACACGCGACAGGAGAAGGCATGAAGAAGTAGCTGAATTGGCTTCCCCTCCTTAATTCCTACGTGATTGACTATTCAGTCGGTGAAATTCTCTCCATTCCATCATCTCATCATTGTGTTCGTCACCTATTGTGCTATTAAGAGTAAGGGAACCCTTGCAACCCCGATGTTTCCACTTGACTGGTGGGATTTCCTACTTGTTCCGTTCCCCCCGGGCCCGAATTGGGTATCGTCGCCCGATAGTGGGGTAGATACGGCATCGTGTAAATGCTTCCCTATGTAGACGTCGCTCCGAGATGGGATAGGTTTCTAGTTGAAATATATGCATATATCTGCGCGTGCGCCAACTGGGTTGCACAAACCAACACCTCAGTAGTAGAAGTGTTTACTGCCTTAGTGAAACTTAACCACAACTAACGCAATTGAAATGAGGTTCTCGTCGGTATCAGCTGTGTTGGCGCTTGGTGTGCTGGAGGCTATTGCTACTCCAGTGACTCCGCCCGATTTAGCCCCCCGAGCTACACCTACAGTCTATCTTTGTGGTGATAGTACGATGGCGAAGAACGGCGCTAACGATGGTGATACGGATGGCTGGGGCCAATATTTCGGCACATATACGACCATAAGTGTGGTTAATAAAGCGATTGGTGGCAGATCCGCCCGTTCGTATTGGGACGAGGGACGATTCGCCGATGTTGCGAGTGTTGTGCAATCTGGTGACATAGTCGTTATCGAATTCGGGCACAACGATGGGGGCTCCCCTGAGTCAAACGATAATGGCCGTTCGGACTGTCCGGGTGCTGGGGAGGAGACGTGCATCTCGGATTCAACGGGCGAGACCATCTATACTTTTGTGTTCTATGTCATCCAGGCTGCAAAGTTAATGACCGCCAAGGGAGCCACCGTCGTCCTCAGCTCTCAAACTCCTAATAACCTTTGGGAGACGGGATCCTTCGTCAACTCTCCGCCACGGTTTGTCGGTTACCAGTTGACCGCACAGAAGGCCCTCAGCACTAGCGTTTATTTCGTCGACCATTACCAGGCCGTCGCCAACAGTAAGTACCGATTTTATTCATATTAAAGTTCTTCTCGGGGCCATATCTGCTGTGGTAGCACAGCTATGTCCTGCTTTCCGCGTCACGTATCGGAAATAACTTTAATACCATGAGACGGAATGATATCTGACTTATGGTGATTCATAGCGTATAAGAAGCTTGGGAACTCCGCGACCAACGCACTTTACCCTAACGACCATACCCACACCAGCCCTACGGGTGCTAGCTTGAGTGCGCAAGCTTTTACACAGGCTATTTATACGCAAATGAATGGCACGACGTCGCTCAAGGGCTACATTGTCAGCAACCCCCCGACAGTGTACTGAAGATGCTGGCCGTACACGATATTTAAAGGGGCTGGGTGTATTAGTCTCTAAACATCAACTGAGGATCTTTATTCCGTATTATGGCTAGGCTGTACCTGAAGTTTTCATAAATAAAAATAAATACGGCGCAAATAAACAAAATGGATATAGCTACTGCTTCATCTTCATCTAAAAATTAATGGTTATTCTATCTTATGATCTATGCTGATAATTTAGATCTTTCTGAGATCATATGGAAATGTATATTATCATCATCGACTTCGGCGAGGACGAATACTTAAGGAGAACGCTAGAGCTTCTAGCGCTCCTTATAGGCTTTTATCTTATGGACTCGCTACGTAAAATATGACATTTAAATATTGGCTCGTGCGGCTCTAATGAATGATGTGTTATGGGACCGAGTCACTTCAAGCTAAGGGGTTAGTTGGATCCTGTATTTGTGAGAATTCAATACTTACCAGTAACTTATTCGCATGTTGAAAAGAAGGGAAAACCCCTTTCCTATCAGCTTCATTTATGGAAAACAGTATGTTATTATAGCGGTAGGATATGAGTTTAGAATACGATGGTTATGATTGGTATGTGCTGATTATACTCTATGTGATTGGTTGCCGTCTGCTAATACACCACCATTCAATTCATCAAAGCCCTATGCTTTACGATAACGGTGTCTTTTGTAGGGCCCGACAATTGCCTTCTGGTTGAACGTTCCCAGAGTATTAGGCGTTTCAATATGGATGGGGTATTTGGGAATATGACATATCGTTTACTTGCTGATACAAATGGCTGATAGACAATATTTACCAAAACTTGGAGACATTGGATCATGACTTTAAGTTTGTCATTCGGGGAGGAAATAATGCGGATAAATCTAGTGCAACAAGAATAATAAAATTCTGTTCACTACCTTTGAAAGCCGGAAACTATAGATGAACCGAGAGAACACGCTTTTGAACTTAACGCACACATTCAGAATCTCGGGACACAAGGAGAGAATAGGAGTTGCCAGTGAGGGATTAACGAGTGTTATTAACGAGTGGTTTGCCATGGAAGAAACAGCAAGCGCTACCTCTCGCTCTAAAAGCCCATGACGGATATCTAACACCCAGTATTCCCCTATTTTGGTATCATCTATGCTTAAAACGATTGTGATCACAAACCCCACTTCTCCCCAAAGCTTCAACCGTTAGCGTAGTGACCCGCACGACGACCCGGCATTTGCATTTCCTTCCGCGCCAGCGCGGCTCTCTAGCTCGGGGCCAGCCCCATCACGTCCATCTACCCTACCATGAGCATCCCCACAACAATCCCTAGGACTCCGTTTGATCATGAATCGAACGACCAGCTGACCGTAGTCCGTCCAACTGACAAATCGACCAGCGACTGGAAGACGGTCGACGAGACGTCGATCGATCCGCTGGCGCACGCGGGGCACTTGTCGACGACCTTGGCTTTGGCCGTCTTCCCGCCCTTGGTGATGGTGATTGACTTGCCGCAGTTCCCAGTGTACTGCGCCGGCGACATGGCGACGACGGCTTCGCTGTCCGAGTTCGTCTCTCCGCAGGCGCCAAGACCTGGCGCGTAGTATGTGATGTCGCCTGTGAAGGACTGGGATCGCGTTGCGACAGTGCTGTTGCCGTAGAGGGGAGTTGCGAGGACGCTGCCTGCAGCGCCGAGGGCGATCAGGATCTGAGCGAACGAAGGCATTTTTCTGGTGATATGGTGTTTGTTTCAACGATTGTTGGACCTGATAATTGTTTTAAATCCGTATGTGTGTGTGTGTCTGTATTGTAGACTATGTCGTTCTATTGTCTATCTCTCTGAGATGACTGTAAAATATTGGAAGTCTTGAAATGAATGTGAAGTGAATGATGAAGGATAGTGGCCCGCAAAGATTGCGAGTAGGTAAAGCGATTGTATGCTTGACAACGAAGGTGATGTTTTTGGTTTTCGAGAATTACAATGGGATCTTCTGTTCCAACACCGCCTATTTATACATCATGCTGCACACGGCGGTTTCGGATGTGGCCAAGATTGACTTCTGTTCGTGGATAGGCACGACATCAGTGAAGAGATCACCGACTCGCCTCAACTGAATCGCCCCGACCACGGTGAGCGAATTCGTCTCGTTTCATGCGTTTCTACGATTTATCGGCAGGGTCCGGCTTACCAGGAGTGGTTTAGAATCTTAGATCCCGAATACAATCGCCATCGATCTACGGTACCTGACTTACGGCATTCAATTTGACAAATCTAGGCTAGGGCAATCGTCGAGATTGGTGATACGAGTCAGGTAAACCGGGGAAGCTCTAGTGCTAAACTGACTAATGTGTCCTAAAGGGAGGCGAAAGCAAACAGAACTAGAAGTTCTGTTCCTTATTCAATGCAGGTACCGAATCATGTTTATTGGGGCAGCATTTTACGACGTGCCGTTCGGAGCATCTAGAAAAATATTGTCGCATGACCAGGGACTAGCGAATTGTTCGACCATTTGAGTGGATCTACCCCTTCACAAATTTTTACGATGATATCATGTTAAAAACACTACGGGGGTTTCTTCCTAGGGTTCTATGAGACTGCATTCGAGTCGCCCAGCACACGTGTTAGAACAGTATCCGGCGTATATCGAGTCGAGTGCATCTAATTTAATTATTATTTCCAGACATAGCCTTGATAACAAGGGGTAAATGATGTCGTGAAGCGTGGAGTTGATGATCGTGCCATTGCTGTATGACGAATGAAGCAATAAAACGCCTTTTTCTAAATAGATCTCCTTGCAGATGCTTCTCTACGCCCGCTTTAAATAGCATAACTCATTTCGATATTTACTGTGGTAACTCTATGCCCCCTTCACCTGTCTGATTTACCGTATGCCGTTTTGCCCAATGGTGCTGCGTCACCCAGCAAATTTACCTCTGACCAATCTGCTTGCCTGGTGATGGGGCCCTGTTCAATTGAAGTTTCGGAGTATTGGCGTGTCAGTGGTTGAGGCCGAAATCTTGATGGAGGGTGATAGCCAGTAGGATACGTGGCTCCGTCGTAATCCGGCTCATATGCGAGGCCTTCATTATGAGGTAGGGACACGTTCGAATTGGAACGAGTATATGAGCTTGATCGTGACAGGTCGGATGGATTGCTGTAGAGGTCACCATCGCCTCCAAATTCACGGAACTCCTCGCGGTCGCGGAAGTGTTCAAAATTCATTTGAGACTCATTGACGACTTCAAAGGTGGCGTCGCCGTCCACCTGGCCTGATTGGTGTGTAGAAAGCCTCTGCATTCGGTACGTGTCTGTGTAATCATTTGTCTCACTGAAATCAGCGTCCGATTGGTCACGAATGATTTCCTTGAGAAGATGATTGGCTTTTTCGTTGACAAGGGGAACCATCAGCTTTTTATATAGTGCTGGGTGGCCGAAGCGTACTCCAACACGATCGTGCTTGGGCTTCGTTGATAACTTTCCGATTTCTGTACCGTGCAAACCTTTGGAGTAGAAATGTAAATTATCATCGAACGTGCGTCGACAGTACCATTTAAAGCCCGCTATGATGGCCAGGAGTGGCGCCATCAGGATGATCTGGGTAATCGACTCACGTCGATCAATGATAAAGATCGTTGTTACCACATTGGCAAGTAAGGTAGCGAAGAGTAACCTATTGACAAGTACTCGCCAAAAAGCACCGCCGCTTTCATGTTTGGTAACGAATACATATCTGTAGCCAAAATGTTAATCGAGGGACATTGAGAAGAAGAGACAGACTTACAACAGCAGGTAACTTTTTGTGAAAGTGTCGAGAGTGAAATAAAATGCAGTAACAGGAAGCACCAGAGGTTGGAAAGGAGCAAAGACTAAAGCAATGGTAGAGTAAAAAAGAAAATTGTTATAGTAGGCAGCGTAGTCGAACGGCGGTGGTGCTGAGAGTTCTATGCGTTCGCGTGGAGTTGGACTAAGCAACCTGCGCGTAAAGTATCCCTTGGCTAGCTTAATAAGTTGTGACAGATCAAGTGCGGCCCCAAAATTTCTCTGCAACAAATAATTCAGCCAAAAGGGAGAAACATCGCAAAAAGCGGTAAGTAAATTGCCGAATGGGTGCGAGTTGACGATAGCCGACCAAATATCACCGTCTGTTTCTGCAGCCTTCACTGCCGCGACGTATTTCCAGGCCGTAGAAAATAGAGAAAAGACAATGAGATTATTGAAGACGAAGAAGGCGTATAACTTTTGAGTGACGTGCCTCTCACGAGCAGTCCTCGAATAATCGCCAGCATACACTGAGAGTCGACGGAATATGACGGGAAGGATAAGGTAGAACAAGGTTGTAACTAGAGGGGCGAGAATACCTTGGATGGCGCCCCAAGTTCTCTGGTCTTTGATAAGCTCATCCTGAAATGCAGGCCAAACAGATCCGAGATTGCTTAGGTTAGCGAGAAAGACGGCTATGAGGGCATTGGGCACAGTCCAGACGACAGTAAGAACGACAACCCAGAAATTATTCATAAAGGCACCCCACCGACGGCGGTGACGGTCTAAGGGAAGGTCTGCAACACTCGGGGTCAGTTATCGCCATCTGGATCGCGATTTGAGAGGGGTTCGGTATCTTCTGGACACTCTTTTGTCCTAAAAAAGAAATCATGTGCTCCGAAAGTTGCAAAAAAACAAGAAGAAATTGGCTCTGAGAATTACTCACTCTCCCATATCAAGTCGCTCGGCTTCGGTGCAAGCTTGATAGTAGTGCCCTGCGGATGCTTATTCTTGGCGGCGAACGCGACGTTGTGGGCTTCCTCGATGTTTGGATAACTGGCAAATCCATAAGAGAGCGTCTTTTGCTGGTCTACCGATTTTCGCTTCTCAATAATATCCGCCTTGAGCAGTTCAATCCGGGATGTGAGATAATCGATGGCATCAACCTTCGTGACTGCACTATAACATGGGTCTCCTTTTTGAGTTTTGCACTGAGGTCGCTTGGCGGGCAACTTGTCTGGGTTTTTCAAGTACTTGGCGAGTACCGATTCAAGTTCCTTGACAACCTCATCGTGCTCCTCAATCAGTTCCGGAAGACCTTTGACGTTACGAGCAACAATTCCAGAATGATCTCCCACGTTACCAACTTCGTCCACAATTTGTGAGACTCCGGCGTCAGTTCGACATGCCGAGGGGATGTCGGTAATCTAGAACAAGGTCAGCACTGCCCACGGTAATTAAGGATGCTGCTTCAAGCATTAAACTCTTCGGAATCTTAGGATTGTAAATATAAGATGTGGCCAGTTGCGCGACACTCGTCCTTGTTGACCCGAACGAAGATCGTCACAACTCAACTTACCATTAGAGTCCTTGAGTGCAAACTTTCCTGATACTCGGGACTGTCAAGGTATTGACGTCGTAGGTGGGTAACTGCGCGATAATTCCACCAGATAAAAAAGCATACCAAGACGTCAAATATGTAGGAAACAATGACGTGCGCCCAACAGGCGGCCCCCCAGACGCCTAGAGGGGTAAGGCGAATGAAGACGTTTGTGTTATCTAATGCCTTATTTTGCGTGTTCTGAACAACATTGAGAGGAATGTAGACGCCACAGCCGACCACGGAGAGAACAATCATAAGATTGCGAGACATTTTAGTAAATCGCAAGAATAGAGTAGCGTCAACACCGATTTTCTCGGCGAGGACTTGCTCGCGTGTTTTTACGACGGGGGATACCCAACTAAAAACGCCGTTATCTACTGGCGGCGGTGCATGTTTCGCGTCGGCGTGCTTCAGACGAGGTGCATATACTGTGCCATTGTACGGCCGTAGTATACAAAATAGAAGGGCGAACAGTAACGCCGCGCCGAAAGAATAGCCAAACGACGACCAAAACGCCTTTTCGCTCAACTGTATCACGGTTAGAGTTGGCTGTAGGGCGCCGATGGTAAGGAGAGCATACTTGTGTGTTGAAGGGGTTTTGTATAAGTTTGAGGAACTGGTCAGCCCCATCGTCGCGGGCTAGAAGACCCACGCTGGACCGTAAGTAAGACATGTTCAAATGTTCCAAATGGACAAGGCAAATGGGACTCGAATCTAGCTGACCTCCCGGTAATCCAGGCCGAAACATCAGGTCTCAATCGTACAGCTTTATCGTAGTAGGATGTGGAATACTCAAACAAGAGCAAACTGGAGCGTAAGAAAGGATCTAGGTTAGGCGGCGAGCGATCACTTGAGCTCAATGACGTCGAGGCTCAGCGAAGAGCTCGAAATAAAACGAGGGTGCGTAGTACAGAGTACAGATTCACAAGAACGTAAGTAGACAAAACCGATTAGTTATACAAAGACAGGCGCATGTTTGGAAATTGAAGACAGCACGAAAGAAAAAGAAAAGCTCTGTCCCCTTACGGGGCCCAGGGACAGACTAGGCCTCATTACTGTACAAGAAAAGTTGTTTGTAACATGCTAGGTTAGGGAGCTAGGGGCATGTGGATGACGCCGTCACGGTGGAACCCGTCGCTGTGCGCCGCCACGCCTGTGGATCGCGGCTCTTTCTCTGAGATGTTGCTGGCCCGTAAAGTGCCAATTCGGTACTAACACCGCTTGGATAGCAGCCGGGTCCTGGCCGGGGGTGTGAATCGGGGCGAGCACCGGGATCCTTTCTAGTAGACTCCCTCCCAGTGCTTGTTCTAGAACCTAGCAGCGTAAAGTAGGGCTGTTGATTGGCTGTTGAGCCTCGACGAATAATTATTAGGCCTTGCACTCAGTAAATTTGGAACACGCTCCCGAGGTCCCTGGCTGGATTGCTTTAAGCGCTAATAAGGCAACCTATAGGGAGTACGCAATCCTCCCTGTCGCAGTTGTTTGCCAATTGATTACGCGCTGGCGACCAGCTTCGTTCAACGGCCGTACTGTACTAGTTATTCGGTAGGACGACGACAGAGCTATATAACATCTACGAGGTGCTGCATCGAGTTGAAGATCCGGCGATCGAGAGATCTACATAGTTCTGGAAGCATGCTTATATCATAACTGGACAAACGCGCTAGCCATGCTTAATAGGGGTATGAGATCATGGGTCATCGGCTACTGCGTGTGTGTCTGTCTGAATCGGGTAATGTCGTGCACCCTACGAAGTACTGTAGATTCCTTGACCCGATGTTCCGTTCCGACCCCTCGGTACTCACCCACTTCACTTGAAGCAGTTGCAACCGAATGAAGTCTCTGAGCTCTGCCTTCGCTAAAAGCCGGGACAGTGAGCTATTGGACTATCCAACTGCTTTATGTCTTTTAGGTAGAGATATATCCATGGATATTAGGTAGCCCTGGAGGGAGTGGCTACCTACCTATGCACAAGGCTGTTGGGCTGCGGGGCCAGCTGAGCATAAGTTGGTTTGTCCTGAACATAAATATCCCAATAACGCGGCCCGGGGGCCTTTTGGTGTAAATAGCATGCACATGCCTGGGCAGTAATTCAATGTTGGCTGTCAAGCTACCTGTCAACATTGCATCATCGGTCCCTGTAGTTCGCACTCGACTAGGTACTTAGCGCAGCTCACAGCACAGCCTCAGGTGCTAATAAAAATCTCGTATTATGGAATTGTTCATCATGCATGAGTGAGTTCTGTACGTACTATCCTGATACCATCTTGACCTTAGCAGTAGATTTAAAACTGTCACTACAGTCGGCAATTAGACGCTGAACTGTAGAAATTGATCGTAAGCCTGAAGGTATATACTCTGGGTAGGCGAACAGCTTCGTTGGTATTAAAACTAAGGGGACCGTCGGACTATATCACTTACACTCTTCCTATGCGGGTCTTCGTAACTGTATTGCTCCAGCATCTACGACAACATTCGTACTAGGATAGCGTCTGAATGGGTAAAACCAGCCCACAATCTCCGATGACCCCGGTATTTAGGCGTAGATCGTTTTGCTGCCTTAGGCTGAACGCCAGCCATCCGCCCATAGGTAGTGGATAGGTAGGAAACTGAGTTACTTGTTAGGGGATGTTGTTTACAGCGACTCTCAGGTTGCTGCAATATGGGAATATGGTTATCTTCCAACTAACAATCTATATGCGTGTGACGCATTAAGAGTGTTTGGTTGATGAGACGGGACGGCGAGTTCACGCTTTGAAGTTACATTAAGCATGCTCCGTCCCGCCTCCTCTGTGGTACGAATCCCTGACTAGCCTGAGGCTCAAATTGAATAGTGTTCTGAAATTGCTGCCTCCTTCAGTCTCTACAACACTCATGCTGCCTAGACCACGTTGTACGATAAGCAGAGCCTTATTTGCGTGATGCCTTCAAATATGAATCAACCTGAAACAATTCCGAGCCTCAATCGAAATCGAGCTAAACGGCTAATCACGTGTTAATATGCATGCCAGCGCTGATAATACCTACGTTTTAATAATAGCAGCTTATTTGCTGTTCCTCCCACGTGTCGGGTATCAGCTAGCCCGAGAGGCCACCTCTTCTGTGACGCATGCATGCGAGACATATGTCCGGTATTTATTACGCATCCCAATGCAACTTCGGGTTTAAGGTTGCCAATGTTTTTCGTGGGCTATGATCTCCATGGCGCATCTAAGTTTAAGAAATAGACTCTATTGCAGATAACATTTGTTCGTTATCCCTACCTAACTGTATTCTGTTTCACACAGCCAATGAATAACGACGTAGGCTTGATGCCCCGAATTTTTAAGTTCGATGAAGGCCGTGATAGCATTCCTAAGATGGCCGTGGAAATGTGATATATAAACAACTTGGTGCACTGACGATTTCAGCACTCGGGAGTCCCTTTGTCCTCCACATCCCAGAGTGAAGGTGAATCAGCATACACAGCAAGACGTGTACAATTGAGACAGTCTACAACAGAAGACTACAGCAGACTAAGCCTGCCCCTTGTCAGAAGCCTAAGCCAGTTGTGGCGGTGCGCGGGGCGATCCTGGCGATCCACAACAATCAGAAGCCAAAAACCCAGGACCTGAATTTCCGCCAGATCGATCTCAGTCAGCCCGGTGCCCACTGCCATCAACCCCCCCAGATCCACCTCCGCATTCGACATTCGACATTCGATATTCGACACTGTTCGCCGGCGAAATGTCCCGCGACAACGCTGCTGGTAGGACTGGTCCGCAGACAAAGGCCCGCGAGCCCGCGAGGCGCCGCGGCGACCTCAACGGCACCAGCCCCAACAGCCCCAACAGCACCAACAGGCCCAACGCCAACAACGCCAATGGTGGCAGCAATCCGAGCCGTTTTGCGGACTTGCCGGACCCTGTGTTGACGCAGATATTCCAGCTGCTCGCCATCACATCGCCGCGCGATCTGTGCAGTGTGTCCCTCGTCAACAAGAAGTGGCATGACATCGCCGACTCGATTCTTTACAAAGATGTCCTTTTCGCGACGCCCGAGCACCACCTCGTCTTCGGCGAGTCTCTCACACGCCGTGAGCGCCGCGGGTCGGCCATACACTTCGCCAGCCTCGAGTATCCGACCAGTGAACTCTCACACCTGAGCCTCAACGGCCATATCGCCAATTCACACTACACGCCCGAGCATTTCGACAGCCTGTCGCGCACAATCTCCACAATGTCCAACCTGCAGGAGCTTGAGATCTCCGTCCCCGTCACTCTGCTCCATGGCATCGGTGCCCTGTTCAACGGGCCATTCGACCTGGCCTGTCTCAAATCGTGCAGCTTGTTCTACCAATGCCCGAAAGACGCCTATTGGGATCTCCGCGAGAACATCCACATCTTTGCGCATCCGACGCTTGAGACTCTGTTCATTCGAAGAGCAAAGCTGGATTATCGAGGTTTCGACTTCATCGAGCGTCCTCACGAACTCCCTCTGAAGCAGCTGCATCTGATCGAGTGCGATATCAGCGACGATGCTCTCGGCGACGTCCTCGAGCTACCAAAGGCCTTACAGGAATTCGTCATGACACAGAGCGAGGAGCCAAAGCCCGGCTTGGAGGAGAGCTCCGACAATATGGGCGATTACATCGTGGCATTGCGGTCCCAATGCGAGTCCCTCGAAAAGATCACAATCGACTTTCCTACTATGGGCAGCAGACGATCGCTACGCATGCGGGACTTTGATGCTCTGAAAATCTTTCGCGTCAACTGGGACTGGCAACTTTTCGGCAAGTCATCCAAGAAGCCCCGCCTGGATTCCTTTGGGGTACCGCCCCATCTCGAGCGATTGGAATTCTTCAACGAGCTTGGGACGGACGACGAGGTCACGGAGCTGCTGGATTACCTCATTCAAACCAGCGACGTCGCGGCTAAGGCGATTAAGACCACCCCGGTCGATTCGATCAACAAGAAATTGGCACGCATTCAACCTATGCTACCAAGAAATCGCAGAGACAGCTACACTATCACTTTGACTTAAAAATGTTAGGCGTTCAACCGGCTGTCTTGCATACCACTTCTTTCATCATGTTTTTTAAGCGATTTCCCCCATTTCCGTCGTCTTTTGTTGGAGTAACGGCAGCACTTATAAGATAGGTACCGTGTTACATTAATATAGAGGGGAATGAATACCTAGACTAGAAGGCCGAAGCTATAGAGGCGATAGAGGCTATAGAAGTGGAGATCTCTCTATCTAGATCTAAACCTGCATGGATATTTTCCGTACCTACCCAACTAGTAGTGGTCCAGAAGTTATTTTGGGAGGAGTTTTTAGGTTGTTCGAGGTAACCTCAGCGTGGTCGGGAATAGTATCGTCATTACCATGATCTACCTTGATCCTTACATGGTGGCCCACGTTGATTCAAATACCTAACTAGGTATCTACCTATGTCTCACTCTACTTCTGGTTGCAGCGATACCGTGACTGGGTACCGAAGTATGTTGACCGCTCTTGTCTTGCGCTAACACGCGACCCTTCGGGGAAGAAAAGCGACGGCATCCAAAGCTGTGGGGCCAGCTACTTATTACTTGCATCCTGATTGTTCCAAGGGTCTGAATGCGTGCCACCTTTTTTTTCCCTTGCCATCCCCAAAAGTTCGAGAACTGCCCCTCGCTGCCACGTAAGGAGGGGTAGGTAGGTACCTAGCCGAGAAGGCTTGCCAACAAACCCGGACGCGTTCTGTGCGACAGTGAGGAGACAGACAGAACGGTAGAAAATTTTCTCGTGCCCGCTACTAGTCGCCCCCAGTCGAGATGTTAGAAATTCCGCCCTCCTACCCCCAATTAGGTAGCACAGAGACGTGATGGGATCCGGTAGGTTAAATCATACACACTATAATGGCGGACCCAAGTAAATACTAGACCAGGTCGCATCGTTTCTCCCATCGAGGTGGGACCGAGCATCACCCCGCCAATGGAGATTGGGTATTATACAAAAGTTTTTTTTTTTCTTGCCGGTGATTTTTTTCTATTGTGCTGAACCCCTCTTATTATTATGAAATAGAAACAAGCGTTGGCGTTGTCTAGGTGAATGGAGCTTCAGCAGGCTTGTTTATAAGGAACGTACCCCGTCTTCAGTCCTACTCACTGCTTCTTGATATCTTTCATACCCTCTCTCTCTCCCACTTTCTTCTCTCCTTCTCTCCTCCCATACACACAAACAGACCTCACATCCCCCCCCCGCCCACCATGTCTTCTTCTGACGCCGACGTTGTCATCGACCCGCAGACCATCAAGGAGCTGCACCTCTTCGAGGCCGCCATCTCCGATGTCGACACCGAGGTCACGGCGAAGCAGTATCTGATGTCCCGCGACATCTTCGCTGCCCGGCAAAAGACCATCGCCAAGATCCCCAGCTTCTGGGCCGTCACCTTCGACAACGCCGCCTCGGAGCTCGAGGCTGCCGTCACCCCCGCCGACCTCGAGGTCTTCTCCGCTGCCCTCACTTCCGTCGAGGTCACGAGACCCGAGATCCCGGCCTCGGCCAAGCCCTCCGACCTGGGCCTCGACAAGTTCGGCGAGCCCCGCTCCCTGCAGTTCACCTTCCGCTTCGGCGACAACGAGTGGTTCTCCGACAAGGAGCTGACCAAGACCTTCTACTTCCGCTACGGCAAGGACGGCTCCGCCGGCCTCGTCTCCGAGCCCATCAAGATCAACTGGAAGAGCCCCGAGAAGGATCTTACCCAGGGTCTGTCCGACGCCGCCCTGGCGTTCTGGAGCGCCCAGAAGGCCGATGCCTCCCAGAAGCTCGACGGCGTGCTCGCCAACGACGCGCGCCACGCTCGCGACGCCGCCGCCAAGAAGATTCCCGAGTACCAGTCCCTGGCCAAGAAGCTGGAGAGCAACGTCGAGGGCGCTCTGAGTTTCTTCAACTTCTTCTCTTACCGCGGCCGCTGGATCAGCGCCGCCGAGCACGTCGAGGCCAAGGCCGAGCTGCTCGCCAAGCGCAAGGCTGCTCAGTCTGGCAACGAGATGGAGGAGGAGGATGACGACAGCGACGATGACGAGGACTTCACTGAGGAGGCCGTCGAGACATTCCCCGCTGGCCACGAGGTCGCTGTCACCATTGCTGAGGATATCTTCCCCAATGCCATTGATTACTTCATGGGCAACACCATCGACAGCGATATCGAGATCGATGATGACGATGACGAGGATGAGGAGATGGAGGGCTAGATGGTGGATTTAATGATTTCTTTGATTCTTTCTCATGACTCGGTAGGGAAAAGTCTGGTTTGTGCGAGAGGTTCTCTTAAACGCTTAATGACTAGGAGCGGGCTAGCAGTCATGAGGCTGCGATGATGATTTAGATAGATACCATTTTAGCACGCTAGACGTAGAACGCGGCGGTTTTACTCCCGGAATACACACAATACATCCCCCATTGAAGTAACATCTCGACCAAAAATTTTCTCATGATGGAGCAACGTCGCCCGCGTTCCTTCTATCTCCTCACTTGCTGAGACTTTAGGTCCTCTTTAGACTCCCTCTTGAAACACTCTAGGGTTTCCATCAAGCCAAATCCGTAGCATCCATAACATTCCAGCTATCGATATGTATACTCACCATTCAACGCCGAGAATGCAGAGTCTTCCAAGTGTAATTGACCATCCGAAAGTCAATGTAACACGGGAGTATAATAGTTGCGCCTCTAGATCTCTCAGCGAATTTGTATCGAATGTTGCGATGTCTTGCCAGGATTTTCCGAAAGTGTTCTTTTGTCCGTGTGCCGCGGAAATTTCTTCATTCGCTTCTCCGAAGAGGAACTGAGTCCAGGCCGTATCGTTCCATATCAGCTTACTTCCGGCGATCATACCACTTTCGTCGAGAAACGAGCCGACTACACGCGGGTTCAAAGAAAGGTCCCTCTGGGAATCACAGTTCTTACAAGTTGCGGTTGGTTTGTTGGCATAAGTTGGTATGCCACAACTGCATATGATTAAGTCACTATTGTACTGTTTGAATAAGGTGAACTTACCATTCTATACAATATGTAGCGGATTTACGCCAGTGATCCATCAGATTCATTTCGAGAACAACCACGCTTAACTTTCCGGTGAAATTAGTGGCAGGAGCTTCATCGCGTACTTTTTCTTCGAGCTCTGCAAACGTGTACAATGTCCGGTCGGGTCCATACATGGCTAATTGCAGGTCCCAGATATCTGTAGGAAAGGGGACAATAACTCTTTCTTTCTTGGCCATCTCGTGGACCTTGGTACGCAACCACGTGGCGTCTGGGAAATCGGGGTCAACATCAACAATAGTGCTATACCCTATACCAATCTCGACGTGAACGACACCTTGGCGATCCGTGTAATCGCGGCACCAAGGCTGTGATAAAAGCAGAACAGTCTGGTTTGGGATCCAAGACTTAGCTGACATGATCTTGTCTTCCCATAATTTTAACACACAGTGTGCAGTATCATCGTAGATGCCCACTTCAACCATGTCTAGACTGCCTTCTCTTTTCTTGGGTTGAATAGTTCGCCGTGGCCCAACGCTCCGCACGCAGACCAAAATCTTTCCCTCTCCTAGATCGTATCCACTCGCGAGGAACGCTTTCAACGTCATGAGGCCAGGAAGGTAGTTGTATTGTTCGATGTTTACATCTAGTGGGCAGCGCAGGGAGCCGTCATCTTCGGAATGAAACTCTATATGGGTCGCCCCGTTGCGTCCGGGATATATCGTGGCAGCAGTAAAACAGTATGGAATATGCCCGATTTCTGCCTGGTTGCCAGCGGATATGGCAGTTGCCCAGACCGTGATCCGCTGGCCGAGGAGTGGCTGGCACTCGGATGGGTCGCAGTAGAGCTTTATCTGAGAACAACATTTAATGAGGTTGTTGTTGAGTGGAGTATAATTATCACTGAAGCTGCTTTGCGGCGAAACTTACCGCAATCGCCGCGGTGCCGTCACATATGACGAGAAAATAATAACCTTCCACACTTGTTGGCACACTTGTTGGCGTCCTATGAGGACCGCCAGTAGATGAGAAGTTGACTAATCGCCCATCTATCTTGTAGTTATATGGGCCGGTCTGGAGTTCCGCAATAGAGCAGACATCGTAGTGTCTCGAAGGCTGAAAAGGCCGCGAGAGTGGTTTGGTAACTGCTTCTATTTCAGAGGGTGTGAAGCCGTCACCAACTTTGGGAGGATGGGAAGAGTCGTTACCTCCTTCCGAGGCTACTTCCCTCGAATAAAAGGATTGGATGGAAGGGAAATGAGAAGTCATGCTGATGTTGATGGCTTATTGCACTCGCGCTTATTCTGTCTCAGGTGACGCTGCCTTAGATTCGGTATAGAGGGAGGGAGGGAGATTGTATCAAGAACTATCTGGTTGAGTGAAGAGCCAATGGTTTGGCTCTTAGACTCAGATCAATGAGGGAGAGGCAGTTACGCTCGTTCTTACATTCTTACGGCAGTGGCCATTCTTGGCCGGCTTCTCACTCTGCGCACCTTCCTGTAATTCTCGCTTTGCTGAATACCAAACACCCAGTCCTTCGCAACATCAATGGAGATTATGCAAGAGAAAAAAAATGTAACCGAATTTAACCGAATTCAAATTTTTATTTTTATTATGAGCTTTCTATTTGGACAGGGCTCGCAATAGGAAGCGAAGGTGAGGGTATTGTGTGTGTTGGGGGGGGGGGGGCGGCTCAGTAGACTTACGAATGCCCAGGTGGACATCAGAAAGGGGTTTTTTTTGGAAACAACTATAAAAAAAGAAAAGCGTCTGTCCTATATAGCCCGTTTCAAGATGTATCACGAACCTTGGAAGTCTTAGTATGAAAACTCATAAAAGTTCAACCTTGTATAAAGGAGTAACCTTAGCATAATTTTATTGGTGTAAAATGTCATACACTACATTACAGTTGAAAATGAAAATAATTTCATGCGTATTCTAAATTTTATTAACAAGTGATAGCAAGCCAGTCCGGTTTGGCATTCTTAAGAAAAGTTCATTTAGAAAAGTACTCATGTCCTTATATCGCTGTTTAGCCTCTCCCATGGATCAAGCCCTCAGCTATCACCATAGAGAGGACGCCGCCAGATTGGTGCCTTATTTTGTATGAGTATAATAACACTACACGTGCCCCTGAGGCGTATGATCCTTCCTGTGTTCTCATGAAAGTTGTCCACCATGCATAGTACTTTCGTAAGCACTTACGCAACCCGGGAATTCGGATCTGATCGATTGATCCGAGTTGCACGACTTGATGAGTAATTAGGGATCACTTCAGAATATTACAACACGATGCTTACTCTGTTTGTCTGGTTTGACGCCGAAGCGGGCAATTGCTCCTGATACCTTTCGGAGATATTCAGGCTAAAATTCCGGTGCACAGGTGAGGTGTTTGTTTGACCGCCTAGATAGATTGGCTGTGACATGTCCAATATTACGGGCAAAAATGTTGTCGCAGACCGACTTAGCATCAATGGCGATACTGTCTCGTATTGAACCTCTTTAATTTCGGGTTGGTCATCACCACTCGGGGAGTGGGGAGAGGCAATGTGTCGCACGGCCATTTTGGCCGACCACCACTCCTACTGTTGTACCCCATCTATGTGTTGATTGATGCCTTAGTTATGATGAATACTGCCAACTCGGCATTAATTCGCACTCGGCCGAGCGTCCATTTACACACGATCTTCGCCTCTAACTGATGCCGATTTATGCGAGTGTGCTATCTGCGGGTAGCCTGTTTACCTACCTACCCAGTGCTCCACAAGATTGATTATGAGAGCATGGTGAAGTCATAGAAGTATAAAGACACTCGGTAACCCGACAGCTATGCGAGAACCTTAATTGAACCATCATCATCTTCTTATACAACTATCGAACGCTGATAAACTTGTCATTCACAATGAGCAACCAAGTTACAAAAATACTAGCTGGCAAAGTAGCCCTAGGTGAGTTGGATTTCGAATATTTTCATACTCTCATTCCGAAATGTGAACTTGGTCTAACATAGCCACTAGTGACGGGTTCTAGCCGTGGTATCGGGGCGGCCATCGCGCTGCGTCTAGCAAAAGACGGGGCTGACGTGGTCATCAACTATGTTTCGTCGGTATCGGCTGCTGAAGAAGTAGCAAGGAAAGCCCGCGACCTAGGTGTCAGAGCAGCTGTCATCAAAGCTGATATATCTAAGGCCGACGAGATTGCCGCGCTGTTTGCGAAAGCGAAGGAGGAGCTCGGACGCGTCGATATCGTGATGAGCAACTCAGGCATCGAACATTTCGGTAACTTGGAGGATGTCACGCAGGAAACTTTCGATCGTGTCTACGCTGTCAATGTACGCGGGCAGTTTCTCGTCGCACAGCAGGCACACAAGTATATTGAACAAGGCGGTCGGCTGTTCTTGATCGGATCGGTCTCCGCAAACTGGGTGAGCGCGCGATTCCTCTATGTTCTATAAATCTTCACGAATGCATACCGTGATCTAGAGTAGCTGACGTGGCGTGCCGTAGGGGCTTAAGGATCATGCTGTCTATGCTTCGTCCAAGGCCGCGATACAAGGAATGGTTAAGTGTCTGGCGTGGGACTTTGCTGACAAAAATGCCACTGTCAATGTAATTGCGCCAGGCGGCGTCCAGACGGACATGGCAGCCGAGCATGCGAAAAACTACATCCCAGGCTCTGACAAGATGACTCCGGATGAGATCATTGCAAAAGTTGGCGAAGGAAGCCCATTCAATCGCATGGGGATGCCAAGCGATATTGCTGGTATCGTCGCTCTTTTGTCCTCGCCTGACGCGGGTTGGATCACGGGTCAAACGATTAACTGCAACGGAGGCGCATTCATGTCGTGATACAATGAGATCGATGCCGCTAGGTTCTCTGGGAGATGTACAAATCCATATTTGATTATACAACAACCCAATATATTGGCGTAGCCGTCTACTTTGTATCAAATCACGGTGTTGCTGTCCCTTGACTTAGAATTCAGTTGGAGTATTTGCACCCTTAACGTAATGGTGAATAGTCACATGGTGGTAAGGATAAGGAAAGGATTCAAGACTATCCTGAATTCTTCCCACAAGGCATTTCATTGATTCTATTTGTCAAGTCTCATTCGTCTCTCCGCTCGTATCGTCACTAGATCTCATTACGTGACCTCGACGTGCTCAAGCGATGCTCCACCTCATCAACGATATTCCAGCGCCGGATGCTCGACGTGTCTATCTACTGTTCGGCTAGCCAGTGATAGTAGCTTCGATAGCTTCCTTCTATCGTGATCCTGTTGGCTCAAGCAGTTTTGATTTCACATCATATTCCTCGAAGATAGACACGTTGCCAACATTCTTTTGACAACGCGTGCCACCCTGCCGCAATAGGCCTTCGATATTGTATGACTGTATCGTGTCCGCCCTCCGGTGGCGAGTAACCCCTCTTCCGCGACAGCTTCAGGGTTTCAAAATGCCTCCACTTGCATGGACCCCTCTATGGGGCAGCAATGCATGGCATTCTGCGCTTGCCGCCTAGCTTGCCTTCCCATCTGAAGATCTCGGTGGGCCGGATGATGCTAGACTTTGACCGAAAAAAGTATAGTACCAAGCGCTTCACGCGGGGAAAAGGGGAACAAGCTAAAGTTCCGATCACGTACATGATCATATGCTAGTATGACTTGCGTTGAAGGCCCATCCTAACTTTGAAGAGTATAGCGAGTCCAAAACGTGACCGTACGACTAGCTAGGTGTGGTGGTGAAGCGAAGCGGTGACCAGATCGCTGGGGGCAAAACCGACGAAAAGCACGGCACAAAGTAGCTCAACTAGGATACGCGCCACAATTTGTTAGCGAACAACCAGCTGATAAGGGCGTGGTGCATTCACGCGACCAAGGGTATCTGGTACAGCTAGATCTATCCGTGTGGGTCGAGACACTGGCCCATGCATATGACAGGCCAGCAGGGTGTATCGTCCCCGCGGCCAGTGCTGCACGACCAGCTGGCACAAAGCGGTCAAGCCAGCAATCTCTAACACAAACTGTAAGGGGCCGTGTCGTGGCAAGGATGCCGCTTTCGGACATTTGATCAGTCGCCTCAGTCGCCTCAGTGAGTAGTATAGGTGAATGTATAAGTTGACTAACATGGTCTACCCTTTGACACTTGCGTTCTGCTCTCACTAGGCATTCTCAGAGACTCACGCAACCTCGCTTTTAAACGAACGAACCTGTCCCTCACGTTGTGTATAACCTGTACATAACAGAAGCACAAGAATGGCCGCTGCTTCCGTCCTCATCCCTCTTTCCGTCATCAACCAGAATGGAGGCGTGCTCCCACCTAGCGCGCTCTCACAGCAAAGCCCCCGCCATGGACGGAGCAGAGGTATGAGTGTGAACGGCAAAAGTGCAGGTGGCAAAGGGTACCGGGTAGTCGAGAACGCCGATGCAACTGTTGCCAAGGCAGTGGCATTTGTGCTGAAGCGCGCTGTCTTACAGGATGAGCTTGACACGGACGCCGAGAAAGATGATTATCTGATCTGTGACACAGAAGGATGGGTCGGAGTTGTTGATCTGGTGCGTTTATTATGTTTTGTCTCGCGAGCTTCGAGTGAGCAGCATCGTAACTAACGCCAAGTCATAGTTGAATCAAACGAGAATGAAGGATCTCGGGATAACACTCAATGACATTCGCCATGCCGCGTCCTCGTCAAAGGCACGGTTCACGCTCCGACAACAGCCGGAATCTGATGCAGAGAAGGCCGAGTCATACCAGATACGGAGGGACTCCAAGCGTGACAGCGCATCTCAAGCACCTCTGATTCCAGAGGGCGAGCCCCTGAAAGCCGATTCTGAGAACCTCCCAGACTGGATCGTCTATGAGACCACCTACCAGAACTACCCACTTGTGATTGCCTCAGGTAACATCAGGCGAGCCGACGGCGCTACACATTTATCCTTCTTACCCGTCGCCGCTGCAACTGCAACAAGCCGTCCTAGCAAGGCTGATGTTAGCATCTGGATCCATCTTCGCACTGCGATGGAGCTGGCCCCGGAGTTGAAATGGCAGTTCACCACATCGGGCAGAATTGTGACCATTGCCGAAGAGGTGCCGCAGAGCCTGTGGAAGAAGGCTGTTGCCCGGCGTCCGGATATCGGACTACTATTCGAGGATGGCGTGGTACACAAGGAAATTCCCGAGGGTCTGCGAGGCAAAGGTGCGAAGGGAAAGGCTAAGAAGGGGAAAGGAATGCTGAAGCAGGAAGGCCAAGGTCGTGCTGACAGCGAGTCCGACAGTGTCGAGGGGGAGGAAGTGTAAAAAGATGTATGATGTTATTATAATCCTTAAGATAGACAGCTGTAATAATGCAGAATATACTTGATCAGCTTGTTTCAAGAATACCTGGAGAAGAAACGCCCAACAAACTGGGCAAAATTACCCCGTAAAGTGAGTGCACCATGTTTAGCTCGATCGAGCTAATCCAGTTTCTTCTGCCATCAGCCAAAGACAATCAATTTAAACGAACCCGTTCAAGACGACGAGACAACAGACAATACATTCCCCAAGATTGCGGATGTACTTGTGGCGTCAACAGTCGCGTTTCGCCCCCAAGCACCGTCCCCTCATATTACTCCCAGAAATCGCATTGCCTTGAAGGCCACTCTGCGGCTCGGACGCCATATATTTTTACCGCCATTCTCTTTCGCGTATGTGAAACCAACCATCAATCCGGCAAGATGTGCTGCGTGCCCGAGGCTAATGAAGGGATACCGGACAAAGATGCCAATTGCATCGAAGAGAGCAAGGCACGCCATCGCCTCAGTGATGGGTATGGAGCCAGGCAGGAAAAGTATGCCGACCTGAGTATGAGGAAAAGAGAAACCGACGACGCCTAACAAGGCAAAAAGTGCACCACTGGCCCCAAGCCCTGCCGTATAGGCTCTGGGTCTGGGCCAAGTTGCTGTCACGTGGCTTGCAAGCGAGCTCAGAATGCCAGCAGAGGTGTAGAATGCCGCGAGATGCGCACTACTCCCCTCGAGAGTCGGGGAGCTCGCGGCGCTCGGCATTAACATGAGCATGGCATATAAGTTGAAGCCCAGGTGTAGTAGCCCCGCATGTCCGAAAACCGAGGTGAGAAGGGTGTAGTTGGGGGACATCGCGGGGACATGGACGAAATGATATTCCATTGCCGGGACGAATCTGGAAGCAAGGTGGATGGCTGCTGTCACCGCCATTGTGCCTTTCGTCAAGTCGCCCGGATCAGCGAATTCAGATAGTTCAGGTGAGCCAACGAGGCGATTCAACATGGCGTTTGCGGACGCTCTATCTCTCAAGCCCTGTAGGTCCTCGAATGTCGGAGCGGTTTTCTTGCGAGTCCATTGCGTCCCTTTCTCTTTGGCGCGTCGCGCATCTTGGTAGACTTCATAGGCGGCACATCCGAGGTAGATGGTGCTGCAGGCAGCAACGCTCCAAAGCGTAGGGCCCAGCAAGCGAACGGGTGATGATGGTTGAAAATTAGTGCCGTATGCTCGTTTGAATGGCCTAGACTTGGAGACGAGAAGGCAGACAGGATTCGCTCGTGCTCGAAACATGTTTGTCCTCGGAAGCACGGCGTATTCCTTGAGTACCTGTATGATACATTTGGAGGTTTATGAACTGGATGGAGAAGCTCGCTAGGTAGGTAGGTTAGACAGGAGCTGGCGAAGCCACCACCCAGACTGCTGGAGTTGAGAGTTGAGGTGGGTCGCCGCCACAATCAGCCCCAACGCCTCTGGACTCTGGCCCGGTAGGCCGACGCCTATTGGGCCGAGAAGTGCTGGGGTCTAGCAGGACGCTCTGTCTATTTCAAAGCTACCTATTTCATGAACAGGACGAATACTGGTGAAGTACCTACTAGGATTAAATAAAAGATTGAGCTTATACCCATAATATTACAGCCAGTTTATCTGATCGATGGTAGGTTAGAGTAGATCACTACCAAACTCTTGACAATCGCGCAACGTTCAAAATATATTTAGTTCACGGAACTCAATTAGAACGTTCAAATAACAACTTCTTGGCGTTCATCCTCCCTGCTGTCTTCCCGTCCCTCCTCGGTGACGCCCTTCTGCTGCTGCGTATCACCCCGTCTCAACCCGTAGTCTTGGATACACACACATGAGACGACATGAATGGCAATTAGAACAGCGAAGGAGGTAAACACAGCACGAAGGCCCTTCATATACCCGTGACTAATTATGCTCCTTTCTTCATCCGTAAGGTGCAGGTCTTTTAATGCGAACGTCGAGGAGGTAAGCTTTGCGATAAGGTTAGGACTGAATCTCGATTTCAATTGACCATATAGCAATAGCACCTGAAACTGTGGATTTGTTAGACAATCACATGAGACGGGTGCAACTTGGAGGTATATACGTACCGTAGTTCCGCTTGCTCCTCCCATGTCTCTAAGGAAATTTCGCAGCCCGGTCAAGACAGCCAGATCTTCTGTGTCAGATCTTGCGAAGAGACCGACAAGGACTGTAAATTTTATGTGAGCGGACGCAGGGGCGTTTCTAGTGTCAAGGAGGACACTTACCGGGTTGCAGAGAACAGCCTACCGCGATACCGTCGCAAACACCGACGACCGCTATCTTCGAAATCGGGGTTGCTTGGTCGTAATGCATCTTTTCAATTGCAGCCAGAGCCCAACAGATGGCCCCAGTGACGATAATGGGCTTATAGCTTCCATATGTCGATATGAGGATGCCTGCCAGGCCTGACGTAAGTCCATGGGTGATGACCTGAACACTCAGAGTCAGTCACCGCCGTTTTTGTGCGTGATTTGTGAGGGATTATAAGTGTTTAGACACTATCTTAGCCCCAAAAGAAAGAATAGTATCTGAAATTTCTAAAGCAAGACGAAAGTGACTCCGAGGACTCCTTACCATCGGAAGCATCAAAATACCAGCCTGAGCAGGACTCGACCCACGAACATTTTGCAAATATAAAGGAAGAACGAATAGATTCCCCAATAAATCCAGCCAATGGAGATGTTGACGTATACGAGAATATTCGTGGAACGACCATAACGGAACAACCGCGAAGGCATCAGAGGTAGCTTCGCCAACCGCCACTCGACTACCACAAAAGCACCAAGCAGCATCACACCGGCGATTAGCATACCTACGGTCACCGGTGAGCTGCATGACATCGATCCGCCTTGAGATATAGGAATCTGGCTCATAAATTAGCATGAAAAACTCAATTGCAAGGCCAGTCTATTGCCTACCAATAGCAATGCGATGCCGAGTAAACTCGCCCAGGCTCCTACCCAGTCTACCAGCCTCAACTTGTCCCAGATTCGGTCTTCAGCGGAGGTAGAGCGTGAGGTCGGCCAAACTGACACGAGATATCCGATAGCAATCACATATAATGGACTGACGAACCAAAATGCCCACCGCCATCCAATTGTCTGCGTGAGTACACCGCCGATAACAGGGCCGAGCCTATTTCCAAAGGCCACCGCTATCCTAACCATGCTAAAATAATACCCGCGCTGTTGTAGCGTTGTGATATTAGCCACGGCGATTTGGACAAGGGCATTTATAGCTTCCGCTCTAAAGCTAGTGAATGCGCGGGCAGCAAACAACTCTACTGGTGTCGCAGAGAGGCCACACAACAAGTTTCTAATTCCTATAATAGAAAGTGCTGTGATTAGAGAGGCCTTGCGGCCAAATATATCTGACAATCTTCTATTGATTAACTGGATGTTATTTGCAACTCTGGAGTTGGTAATGTTGATTTCTGGTAACAATTAATTACCCGGTTTCGGGAGTTTGCAGGAGGAAAAAGAGCAGAATGTACCCGTTAGGGTGATTTGTGTCTCTAAGACATGCTAAAAGGGGGGATAAAAGACTCCAGCGAATCTAACCTAGTGCTGGTAATGAGAAAACTTGCTCCAACTAAGGAGATGGACGCCCCAGTGTCGAGTGCGGATGCAATAGCAGGTAAACTTGTCGAGGTCGATGTTTGGTCGAGAAATGAAGTAAATTGTATCAAAGCGAGCGCTGGAAAGACGACTAACAGCCGTTTCCGTGGAAGAGAATGAGACTGATTCTGAAGGAGGTGGGTAGACTCGTCCATCTTCGAAATACAATGCGTAAATTCTAAGAAATATCTGATCGAGTGGATAAATATGTCTCGCGTTGAAAGGCTCTGTATATAGATATTATAACGTCTATTACTTAAGACCCCTGGAAAGTTGGAGCGGCAGTCTACAGGGACTATAAACCCTGCCCTCATTGATACTAAAAGGGAATACCAATAGCTTTATTTTCATATTTTCCCCCTAGGTATTCTATCGATTTTGTATTTGCGTAGCTACCTAGGTCCCAGCCGAAATGTGCGGTCCGACGTTGCTACCATGGTCAACCTGCACCACATACCTAGGTAGTTACTCTCTCAGTTTCTCACTTATCACCTCGCGCTAGGTACATTAGACGCCGATGTTGGATGTATAGGGCGATTCGCTAGACTTAGACAGTGTGAGAAAGCCACCCTGCCATGCACGTTACAGCAGAGCCATCAATGTCTCATCGCATCAGCGTGTGGCTGCATTACTGACATCTTTCCCTTTTCTTTTTTTCCTTGGCTCGAACGGTCATGTTAGAAGCTTGACAAATGGCATAACAAGCAAAACAACACTGATACGTGGCATTACGCGAACATGTCTTTCAATATGAATGTGCCATTCGATATTTTATGGTCGTCATCTAGGCTTCACCATATATAATATGGTTCTAACTACTCCTTATGTGCGCAGGGGAACGGAACGGCATCCCAACGAACCCGACGCAAGTGGCGCTGCGGATCATTGATGTTATTTCGCGCATGCAGCCATCGGCGGTTATCCATCAATATAATGCTCCCTGCAGGAATGTCACTCGATGTGAGATGCACCGTTGACTGTGACTGAGTCCTAGCCTGCTCCAAGGATATATCAAGTTCTCGCAGCGCGCTTGAGGCCTTTTCTGTCAATGGTGTCAAGATATCTCTCCTGAACCGCATCATGCTAGGCTGGCCATCTTGGTCTATTGCCATCAGGCTCCCAACAATACGTTGCTGCATAGTGTCCTTAATGAACTCCAGTGGAATTTTGATGCTGTATTCTTGGCGCATCAGAGAGGTTCGGGTGGACAGTGAGAGGGACTCGCACAGTCGCTGAACTGCGTGCATGAAACACGTCAGTTGAGATCTCCAAGTCTCACATTATAGAACTTGCTAGATCATATGTAACAGGGAGAGTAAAGGATTAGACAGTCTACGTTTTTAATACACACCATTCAGGATTGATAGGGTCCCTCCGCCTCGCCGATCATGCTGGAGAACGTGGAGCGCAAAGTATCGTGGCGGTAAGTCTTCGTAGCTGCAGTCGGTGTGCCAAGGAAACTTCTCCATTGTCTCCGATCGGGCTTGGTGATTAGCAGTCTGGAAGGAAGCCTTGCTGGGCCGGACATCCCAGAACCATCCGCGTGACGCGCTATGTGATATGGGAAGCTGATGATCGTGCTGTTGATGAAGGCTGAGGACTAGTTGCTTAAGATACTGGCTATCAGGGTCGGCAAACCCCAGACTGATCTTGAGTATCCCATCCTGCTGTAGACGTTCGTAGACATTGTCAACATGGTGCTGTTGACTCGCGTGGTCAAGATCGGCTGCTACCAACTGAGGTATGGACGATGGCATCAATTTAGTTACCGAAGCCATTCGTCGATTAGGGTTCGAAAACCGAGAGAATTTCCAAGCTTGGAGAGCTGAATTATGCATGTTGGAGAGGTTACCGAAGTAGCAACGAAGCCTGGCACATGGCGGACGAGCTTGAAGATACGCGAGCCTCATATTGATGGGCATAAGCGGGCTCAGTGCTCAGTTCTCTATCCAGAGGACTTATCATCATTTTATCTGATCAATGAGACTGCGCAAAGCGCGGGAAATGTAGCCCGATATAACATCGCCCGCCTCCGTATACAGCGGACCACCGGCACAGGAAAATGCGTAAGGGGCGTTCAATATATGCAAGAAGAACAGCTAGAACCAATTCGGTGAGCCTTTCGGATAACGAATTCAGCTACAGCAATATAAACGAAGTAAGGCATACAAGTGCAGTATGTGGGCAACCCACTACTGCGGCTGGGGCCGATTTCAATTTATGGGTGTAGGGTAACGGCACTTCACTACATACTCAAGTACTGTACAAAGTACTCGGTTCCGGACTTGGTTACATTGAGGCGCCAGAACCACAGCTGATTTCCCAGTATGTATACCTGAATCTGTTTCAGGACGATGAGCGGCATTCCAAGGCCTAGCCAGGCTCAGATCTTTGCTATAGACGCACTCTCGGGACGCGATCTGCTAGCCACGGTCGGGATCAAGCGCAATGAACCGAATACAGAGGGGAGGAGGTCAGTATCACTAACACTCGCATCCCCTACTACGACCTTCGTCCACCGATGCTAACAAGAAATCACCAGCCACCTCTTCAACGCGGACACATCCTTTATTGGACACTTTTGGTACTCGACACGACAGGTCGGCATCGTATCTGTCTATCATGGAGTTTCGACTAACGTTGACATTGCTGGTCCTTGTTTTTGCAGCCTTGACAGGGAAGAAGACTGCAAAGACCTCGTACAAGCTGATAACCTCAAAGGACCAGTACGATCCCTTGCAGGACTTGAAGAGGGGGTGCGGCAACCTTCGGCGGTGAGATAATCTCCTCACGAATTGCTCCACTGCATTGTGCTCATCATTGGTGTCTAGAGGAACTGCGCCAAGATCTACCACCAAATATTTCCTGCACACCAATGTGCTACGCCACGGCGATTTGCCGTCCCGACTTCCTGGAACGTGATAGGTCATGGAGCTTCGGCCAAAGAACTCAGACGTAGCTGACCTAGAGCTGGCCTGGGGCTCTATGGTGTACGCTATAATATAGGATCTTGGCCTGCTAGCATCTCGCTTTACCGTGTCGACCAAGCAGATGTTGTTGACGCTGAAGATAATGACGTGATTTGCACAATCTTCAACGGAGTTCTCATTTTTGGTAGCCGTTGTGACCCTGGTGGGTGGTGGCACAAGAGATCCAGCTAGTGGTTGCGCAGCCCAAAAATGAAGAAGTGAGCAGTTTTTGGTGTAACACTTGAGCATCGCTGGTGACTGCTTGTATGTTCTCTTTGTGCTCGCTAGGCGAGACCCATATATGATATGATGTCTCTCAGCTTGTAAACCTCACCACTATACTCACACATGGTTCTAAGCGTCACAGTCTAGTCATCTCAGTTCGCGATGCGTGCCGAAGCTGACGACCATTCCATCACTGAGCAGTGATCTAGTTAAATAATAGGGGTGCTATTATTGATCCCTTGAGGGTGTTGCGCTTGATATGACCGTCGGTGGCCATGTCGGCAACAAAGGTGGACGCACCCGGTAGCATGGGCTTCTGCCTCGAAGAAATAGCTCACACGATATAAGCAAGCCGGTGTTGGCATCACGATATGATTTTAGACGGGTTTAAAAGGCCGTGGAAACATTGGCGTGACTAGGCAGAGCGTTAAGCCAGTCAGCAGATATATGTCTAGTAAGGACTCGTCATTAGTGCTGTGAAAGAATGGCGTGTTGTCCCATACAATAATTGTTGCATCCCGGTTTCCAGGACTTAGATTGATTTACAACTGTCTTCGTTAGCCATGATGCCTACGGGTGGGATGTGGAACTAAGAAAATCGGGGTTAAAATGGATTTGGAGTGGATAGGAGAAAGATACAGTTCGTTGTTGAACGGCTCAATATGCTACTATGATGGGATATTCCAGCGATACAAGTCACTTCATTCTACCTAGGTAGTTTAGACAAACCGATAACTGACCGAGATAGTATCTCGGGCTCACTGTAAGGTCACATAACCAATGGGCCCCACTAATGACTGTATTATAGTACAGAGCCTTCGCCCGAAGCTTAGACCTAGTTTCTTCCTACTACCAAGTCACATCCAGGTTCTGTCAGATTCTTTCATTTTGCACGTAATCGTAACTTCATACGATAAACGTGTGGCTCATATAGCAATATACCGATCGTTAGCCCTCACACTCACCTCCAACCAAATCTATAGACGAACCGTCCTCCGTTTCCTGGTTCAGCTGAAAACCTATCCTCGTCGGGATTCCAGCAAAGTCTTTACATACCACTCTAATTATTGTACTCTATATCAGTTCAGAGGATGCAGTCATGTTACTCGGGTTACGCTACGCTCGGGATTTACTTGGAACTAGGTTTCCAACTAAGATATCTAGTTACAGGGCCTCTTACAACATGAATATATGATTACTTACCTAGAGCTACAAAAGTAATTATGAAACGCCGCACTTTTCGCTATGTAGACGGTGTATCAGTCCTTATCACACGTTGAAAGCGTCCCTTGTCCTACGTGGCTGAGGGTGTATTGCAATATATTAGGTAATTTTACAACTACATTGAGAATTCGACTTTAGAACTAAGTCTGTGTCCCTCCTTTCCGAAGCAGGCACGATTACTCCTATGGCGATTTAATACAACGAGAGCCCCATAATCAGGACGCATTGAAAATCAGCTGGTTTATAATTGTCCGTATGTCGTCGTCACTTTCTCCTGCGTACCCCCGACTTGCGTAAAATTGCCCATCCCTGTTGTTGATGCAAGTTGTCACTATATTCGCCAAGGCCGACACTCGGGGTCGGCTTCCGGGTTTTGTTGCAAGGCACGCACAGATAAGACCACGCAAGGCTGTGTCTAGCTTTGGGTATGGATTAATGTTCCCGTTTGGAAGAATGATGCCCCCGTTAGTCATCATTTCCTGGCTATCTGGATTCACGCTAAACTTCGTGGCTAGGGATTCTGACGGATATATGGCTCTTGCCTCGTCGCTACTAAGTGTTATGAGCTCAATCATGAACTAATAAACATTAACCAGTCAATTTATGATATAATTTGCAGGACAGGCTAACTCACAATCCCGATGTCAAATATGTTTTCGTGAACGGCCCCGCGCATTGAATCCCTAGCATATATCAACCAATACGCTCAGTGAATAAAGGGTGGCTAAACGGCACGACTGACCTGTCGTCTGCAACGACCCGCATACCTCCGAGATCGATCAGCTTCAAAATTGGGGTGATTCTGTGCTCCGTATCGGGGTCATTTGGTATAAAATTCCCAAACATTACTAAGTTTGGGTGAGTAAGTAATTGGAAAAGAGCATGATATCCGATGTTAACTTACCATTTTGATCGTGCATATCCCCATGGATGAGTCCACCACGGGCAGGGCCATTGGCTATCTCTGTTATTGGCTCGTCTTCGCCCTCCGGCTTCTCAGGTGGCCAACCCATAGCAATACACATTCTAATAACTGACAGCGATCTGATTAGACTGCCTACTGTAAAGAAATTGGATCTCAGACTTACAGCATAAAAAAAACCTCCAAAGCAACCTATTCGGCAATTGGATTCCTCGCTGTTTCGCTCGATTGACAAATCTTTTGAGGGTTCCACTGCGATGATGTTAGCCTCGATTTATGAACCTTAGCCATGCCGGTGTATCTACTTCTCCAGCCATTCAAGATAAAGCCAATTGTCGACATCCACTATATAAATTAAGTCAGTGGTTGTGGTCTTGAGTAAGAACGAAAACACTGTATTGAGTAACAAAAGCTCATAAGACATGGTAGCCAGCACAGGCAAGTCCTGTTATACCCGGGGATGTGACTAAAATAGAAATATTTCCTAAGCTCTACTTACTGCGGTGCGAACGGACGCCAGGAAACTGTCGAGCGAGGGGATCTCTTGTGGGCGTTACGTCATTAACAATATGCTTGCTCCATCGTAGAACCTATTCCTCTGTTAGACATAACACGACCTCAGTGTGTCCGCAGAACGGTATTTAGGGTATCAGAGACTTTTAGCCATTTTTTTTCATTTGGTATCTGGCTTTGCCCAACATCATACATGTCGTCTTCTTCGTCTTTTTCTTCTTCTTCTCCAGGGGCATCGTCATAGAGTGAGTATACACGATCCGTCTTCACTAAAGCATCGGAGTTAGCAAAATTAGCACTGATGCGATATCATAATCGCTAGACGCGCCTTTGAATATTTTTGCTTGAAAGTAACGTCTACCTACAGACTATGTGTTGAGAACTGGGCGCGGGACTAGAATTTGTGAGAGGTGTCATGTACCTCAACTTCCATGTTAAACCGAACATCCCCCCTCCCACAGCACGCTCCATGTAGAAGCGATTCTCTTCATCTCTGTTGAAGTATTGTGTGAGAGTTTCTTGGGTTCGTATAACATCTCTAGGGTCATTCCTATGAGGCCCATTTTAGCGATTGTTCAGGCTGAACCCGTGTTAACAGGGGTATGCTCTTGGTCATCGCCCCGGGACAATCCTGGCTGACGCACACTGGCGAAAGGTTCGATAACTAATACGCTTTGCAGTTAATATACCTTCAATAAACGAGGATTTGATCAATATTTTGGTTCATATCATCGCTTCGCACTTGCTATCTTGTGCGCGTACCGAGGGAATTAAATCAGAGCACTGATTTGCCAGCCAGAATACATACCCCTTCCATTTTGACTTAGCCTTATTCAGGTGAAGTTTGGATGATAGACCTGTCACCACGAAGACGTAGACAAAGCGACCACAGAATTAATACAATATACTATGTAGGAAAAATTAGTTCAACTGGAGTTCTTTGCCGAACGTTTCCGGCAACACGCTTTTGCGACCAACTCTATAACCCCGTTGGGACAAAAGACTGCCACGTGGGTTTGATTATTGTGTAAAAGAAAATAAATAGCAAACAATAAATGTTCGTCTAATAAGTATACCTTATATTGATTATTTTCGTGTGCGATTGATAACGATGGCCACTGATACTGCGATCTTTCGTCAGGAAACCAACAAAAATAATATCGGACCAAGTATTATCGATATTCGATGCGTGTAAGTGACTACCTTACATAGATCCCCTCGATTGTTCGGGCCGATTCAAGTTTGCTAGCCATTATGGGAGTGATACCTCGTGTACACTAGAATGAAAGGGATAGTTTGTGAGCAGTTGAGCTTATGGGCCCCACTGCGAAATAGGTACCTACTGTAGGCGGGTTGACGCTCGAGCCACCAGGCCCCGCTGCATCGGTCCCTTAATGGGCTGGTCCGTTGCCATATCAACGAGCTCCAGTGGATCTGATTTGTTTGGGTTGCATTGCATTGCATTGTTCTGTTCTGTTCTTGTTCGCAGTCAATTCCATTCATGACACATCATTCAACGCAACCCTTATAGAATGTGCTTTATGGATTGAACATCTCGTCTATCTCTCTAGTAATTTGTTGCTTCAATCTTTCTACTCCCCCTCTCTATCCCGAATGGCGTCAGTGCCAGCTCCAGCCACACCCACACCACTCTCTTCCGCAAACAGCGCGACGCTGAACATTGCGGCCATGACGACGCCTACGCCCACGCCCACGATCCAGCGCCTCTTCGACGCCCAACTTGATAATTCTGTTCGTGAGGACGGCAAGCCTACCAGCGCTGCTCCCTTGCATCTACCTCAGAACAACAGCAAAGACGCGACGAATCATGACCAGGAGAATGTCTCGCCTAGTAAGGAACGCCACAGCCGTATTTTATCTGGTAACGAACTGTCTCCTCTCAAGATTCTCGCCTCGCAAGACCTTTGTAGCGGTGAGGTGCAATCATCGGATAAGGCATCCACCGCGAAGAGCCCTAGAAAATGGTCCCCCGACAAGCGATTTCCTGTCAAGGTCAACAGTGTCGCATCTCCCGACAAGTCCGATGTACAACACCGTGAGATAGCTCTGGAAGATGCGATGGCTGAGAACAAGGATCTTGCACAAGCGATCAGAATATTCGAGGATGAGGATACGGTCATGGAGTATGCAGATGACGCGGGCAACGACACTTTCATGTCTACTGGACGAGAACAAGATCAAGCTGAAGATGATGAGCAAGCCGGCCCAGATGACACAATGGTCAGCACCTTCAGCACTTTCTCTGCAGTGCCTAACTTGACCATGTTTGCCCGCATTGGACACACCCCTACTAAATTTGCCAACGTCGGCGCTACACCCAGCAGCCGCCGGCACTTGGACCTGTCGTCTGAGGAAACACCCCGGCCCGCTGCAAGGCGTGAATCCGGAAATACAATCAACCTTCTTGACTTTACGGACCAAATCCAAAGCTTTTCTTCCAGATATGCTGAGCAGATGTCGAATCTTCGAAGAGGCTCCCCGGCAAAGTCATCGGCGAGTACAATCGCCGTTACGCCTAAGAAACGGCAAACAAATCTTCTTGACTTCGATATCCCTCCCCTCCCTACACCTCGCAGCATCCCCACTATTACGCCGAGAGAATTGGAATCTCTCAAGTCAGGTTTTCTATCCGAGATCAGCAGCCTCAAGGCTTCCTTAAGCGGCAAAGAGGCCGAGGTGTTGTCACTAAAGACGGCTGTCGCGGACGCCGAGAAGCGTGTTGGCGAATGTATGGAGGAGCTGCGCGAAGTTAAGGCAGTCAAGGAGGCTCTGGCTGACCAGCAGGAAGACTGGGAGAAACGTGGCAAAGAGATGGAGTCTGTGTTGCGTAAAGTAAAGGAAGAGATTGTTCGCAGCCAACGCGAGCGAGATCAGCTCGAGTCGAAGTTTGAGGAGAGCGAGAAGCGGCGTGAAGCCGCTGAGATCATGGCTCAAGAGGCGGAAAGCAAGATGGCAGCCATGCGTGCTGGTAAAGTCAACACGGATTCCCCATCAGATGCCACCCACAAGTCACCCTCGAAGAGCAAAGCTCCAGGATCACGCGAGGTTGAGATCGCCGTCGAAAAGGTGTCCCGTGAGCTGCATTCCCTCTACAAGAGCAAACACGAGAGCAAAATCACTGCTTTGAAGAAGAGCTACGAGAACCGATGGTCTAAGAAGGTTCATGAGCTCGAAGACAGGATCGAGGAGCTTTTAGAGGAGAACGAAAAGCTCCGTGTTGGACGTGACGCCACCATGACCAAGGTGGACGCAAATCAGTCCATTATCGATGATGAGCGCAAAGCTCAAGCCGTGAAGGATTCCACACAGATCAAAGAGCTAAACGCGGAGATTCAGCAGCTAGGTGCCGTCATTACCAGTGTCAAGTCTGATAATCAAGAGCTACGACTACTACTGGAGAAGGAGCGCGTCGAGAAGGGCGAGTTGGTACAATTAGCTGAAGAAATGATGTCAATGCAGAGCTTCTGTCAGACAGAAGCACCACCTCCGCCCCCCCCGGCTGCCAAGCCACGGCCGCCGCCGACTACCGACAATTTCCGAAGCAGCGTTTCACGAATATCCGGCCTACGTGCCCCTGGCTCTGTAAAGAAGCCCACCGACAGCAGAATTGGTGGCCCGGGAAGCGAGCGTAAGGTTGGTGGCGGCCTTCCTCGCCCCGGTAGTGGCGCGGGTAGTCGAAGCGGCATCATGAGCTCTATTGAGAAGATGGGCAATTATCGCGGGCGTGGCGACTAGATACCCGGTGTTAATTTTGCGTAGCTTTGCTTTCGGCGACTTAGCGTTGATGGTCAGCAGCTTGCTGATTCGGGGGTTTTTTTTAACATTCTGGAGTAGAGGAATGATGCTAGCATGGCGATCTTGTACGAAGGATTTGCCCTCTTGTTTAATCACGTCGCGACTACTGGAGTCCCGGTTGGGTTTGCTAATGATGAGATGCCCTTAGATACACAATTCTTCATGAGAAAAAGACATAGTACCCGTATTCAGAGCCCGATTGTTACCGTTGATTAAGTGAATAAATAAATCTACCTTGGTAGTGTTATGGTTGCGAGACATGATCACATTGCCAGTTAATGCTGTCACGGCAGACATCCCAATAAATCAAACTGAGGCTCACTCCAGTCTACTCACGGTAATACAACTACATTTGGCCCCCTATCGTAACCCAATTTATCCTAAACTTCACACTCAAGCAACAATCCACGTAGGGTACTAGCTCGCATTTCCAGCAACATGGTTGGGGACATTCCGATCGCAAGGATCCCGTCCATACCACACGTTAACAGAGTTCCAGATGTTTCTTCCCTCTACCTGTGTGTGGGAGTCCCTGATCGCGTTAAACACACGCTCTGCCTGGCAGCGATAGCTCCCGAACGCCCACTCCATGGTCGCGTTTCCGTCTTCGAGCAGCGAACGGCGGGTGTACTCAAGGTCAAAGGAGCACCGTTTTTGGAAGTATTGGCACAACACGTCCTTGTTGACGATGTTCGCGGGGCCGGTGATGTGTAGGATGCGTGACATTCGTCCGGCCGGCTGAGCCGCCGTTAGGATGCGGTTGGGTCGCACGCGCGGTACCTGAAACCTCAAAGTAAGTAATTGCCATCTAAAGTACTATTTGCGAGGGTTTAGGAAGCTTCTAGGCACGATCTTGGCCCGAAATCTTTATACTCCAGAAGCCTCAAGACAAGAAGAAAATGATACTGAGAATTCCTTACGTAGGGGCCCACGGCGAAATGGCCGGCGTTGGCTCGCGCCTCGAAGCGCCGCCGGCCCTGGACGTCGAAGAAGACGATCTTGGCCGCCGAGGTCGTGAAGTTGTTCTGTGGAGGGTTGATCACCGTCGCGTACACCTTGCCCGTGTCCCGTACCACGCCAAGGAGGTCCCTGTAGTTGCAGTCTGGCGGCAGGTTCGTGATCCAGACGCTGGTGCTCTGATCTGGCGCTATGTTGGCAGACTGGTTGCGCTGCGCGAAGTGGTTGCCTTGGTAGTTTTTGGAGATTCCTTGCACTGGGACGTTGATGGGTTTGGGTCCTTCGGGGGTCGAGACATATTGGGATCCCGGGGCGATGCTCTGTTTGGCGGTGCCTAGAGTAATCGGTAACTGCGCCGGAATAGCAGCTCCGGGGAGGGCCAACCAAGGTTGACCATAAGCTTGATGATGAGGTACCGAGAACGGGAACATGCCACGACCTTGTGCCATCCAGATACACTGCGATGACATATTATGACGCTGCTGGCTGTGGTGTGGGTAGTGGTATTCTGTAACTGGGGTTCGAGCATCCGCAGTCTGGATACTAGAACCGATATTTGAGGGTCTGGAGACCTCACTGGTATGTAGGTATAGCTCGTTTGGGTTATTCCTGACTGAGGCTTGAGCCTCTGCCCTGATGCTAGTTGCCATGGTTGATGTTTGATGCATGAATGACTGTACTGGGGCCATCGACGCTCTACCGAGATATAGGCCCTTCGCTGTGACTGTCAGAGAGGTTGTTAATATTGGCAACATTTATTAATCTAGGTCCTGGGATGCGGAATAGATGATAAGATGGAAGGCTGCCGACTTACCCTTCGTTGCTTAAACGTATTGGTGAATTGTGCTCTTGACTTTATGAGTAAGGAGGAAGGATAAGAGCTCAAGTATGGTAGACAGGAACACATATATATATACACGAAGGTTGCCTCGAGGACATTTCCTAGGGACAATGTTACTCAGGTATCAATTTGAAGGCATCCACGTTGACCCGGAGCTTGTTTAACTCATTGTCAAGGACAACTGAGTCAACCCCCGACTATCCTGATCATTGTTCTTCCTTGTACCATTCACCAGACAACTGCATAACGGACAGGTACTTCCATCCGCTTCCCTAGGCTCAATCTCGTTTCAGTAAAGGGATGTCTCCCAGTTTGGAGAATGAATGTTCATAACATAAAGCCGGTATGGTCGTAGAAGTCCATGAAAGAGGGTAACTTTTACTATGCACTATAATCTTTAATTGTAATGTATGTTTAATCTTTAGAATTGGCGCGTGGTATACTATCAAACATATCGTCCTACAAAGTGAGTTCCGCCAGTTCCCCTGTCACTTCGCCTTAATACATAGCATAACGCTATCAAACCCCCTTCAAATTTATCAAATATGTCTCGTGAAACATTCGAGACTGTGATGTGTGACATGAGTGTACAAGTAGGAGCCTACGGGTTGGGGTGTGCTGAGCTTATTACTATATGTCTGAGCAAGCAAGTCCTACACTGCTACTAAATGATTATAGACATCAGAGGTAAAAAACCCCCACGACTGAATCGAGTCTATTGCTTTTAACCTCAACAGAACCTCGTAGCAACTTATGTAATTGCAGTGGTAGATAGGATATTTAGCGTCCGAGGATAGGAGTCGCTCAGGCATCGGACAACAGTTGCTCTACACTAGTACTCTTATCCCCACCATAGCCTTTCTTATCAGTCGCCTCGGCGAATGTACTGATATACATCTTCCATCGACGCTCTTGCCTGAGATCCGTGGGGGATGACTGTTCCCCTTATTCCCTTGCCATGTTTCTTAACACTGCTTTGGAGCACGCCTCGCGGCATCACAAACAGATACCTGACAGCAATCTCGCCCTGAAAGCATTTGCCACTATAGTAACGATCGAATGGGATCCACTCAATGTCCTTTCTGGCGATCTCGACACCAAGTAGCACCACGACGTTCTTGAACGCACTATTCTTCCACCCCTTCATTATGCCCGGTGAGACATCATTGTAATATGCACCTTTGTAGTGGATATACTCTACGGATAGTTGTCATTTGTTAGCAAGAGTATTCAATCTTGTAATTCACGTCAAAGTAGTTGACTCACGAATGGCTAGCTCAGGATGCGACGCGTAGGAGACGGTGTCAACCCTTGCCGTCAATCCCTCATACAGTATGTTGAGCAGGTTGATTGCAGGTGTACCGTGAAACCCAGCTCGACCACTCTCCAGGCATCTAATTTTCATCAAACTCATGAATCCAACTTGGTGCAATGTTCTTGAACTCAGTTGAATGAACTGCTTCGAAGACGGGATCTCTGGTACGTGCAACACACCCTCGACCGGGATGATCTGACGTCGGAAACATAGATCCAACCACTTTAGAATCGTATAGCGCTCATGTCGTTGGTTCTCGTCTCCTATGAGATCTGAGATTGTGCTCGTATGATTGAGTGGTGGGAAGGAATCGATCACTTCGTGAACTGCAGACGGTTGTAGTGGAAATGTTCTTGGTAGCGTGAACCACTCGACACGAGTGGGATCGTAATCCTTTACTTGCACTGCAGCATGTACGCAAGCAAGTAGGAAGTCTAAAACTTCAGGGTCGGGCAGTGTCAAACAGAGTTGTTGCCACGTTCGGCTCTCAACTCGCGGGCGATCCGGGTCACCAGGCGGTTTAGAATAGGAGGATTCAGTGGGTATGTCATGGTTTGGTTCCCAGTCCTTTATCCAGTCGTAACTTAGATTTTTTCTTGAATTGCAGTTTTGACGACCACTGGTTGCGAAGACGATTCCACGAAGACCTAGGCGTACTAGGTAGGCTGCAACGGCAAGGGTAACAACCACTATGCGATAGAGATAGTGGGACACGGTCGCGAATATACCAACCACAAATTGAGTCGGCATGGCTGAACCTTGATTAGGTAGTCGAGTGAGTGAGATTCTCAATTAAGTCGCCTGTGTGTGTGCCAGAACTGGAAGGGGAATTCGCTGCATGGTATTTATCATCCGATGAATAGCGAAACTTGTGAGATCTAAGGTAGCTTTGCGATATAATAAAGCCATGCCTGTTTTCCAAGAACGTCTTCAGTTTGCCTAAGTCTTACAATCGTTGTATGGGGGGGTGTCTTGGTGTCATTAGCACTCAACTTACAAAGAAGATATCGGGCTTGTTTAAGCCCTAAGGCAACTAGTGTTCTACAATTTGCCATTTGAAATCGGGATGATTCCGTTTCTGTTGGGGGGGACGGGGGGTTCGTACCGTGGTCTATCAATGGAAGGACTGCTTATGATCATTTATCAACTCATTGCCAAAAGGGATTGATATCACAGCGTATACTTCATACATAATCGATCAGTCGGCTACAAACTTAGCTGTGATCCACTTTTCTTTATTTTGTTTGGTGCCTTCTTTCGTCAAATGTTTCAAAGTGAGCTGTAACGTAAAACTACCCTCTCCGCCCAAGTCAACCATACTCTTAGTTACGTAACTGTGAAGAATAGGGAAGCATATGGCTCAGGCACAAACTTGTTGTCAGAAACGTCTTCAGAATGCGGTCAGGGAGTCCTTCATGCGCGTTTGGATATAACTAAGCGTCATGAGCCCGCCTAGGTTTCTCCCCTCAATCCACATTGCCGCACCAATCCGGCTTGAAGATCCGAACAGTAGTGCGGAATTACCGAATCCCCCCGTTCTATTGTGAATACTTAAAGACCCATTAAGAATGCACTGGAAACGGCCATAGATGTGTTTGCCTTAGCGTAAGCTGATGGCTGATTGGAAATTGAAAGACTATTCTACAAAACTGAACTCCGTCCTACCTGTACAAGAGACTCAAGAAAGTAAGTGAAGTTCCACAGCGGACTCTGGGGGCTAACATGAATAAGTTTTGATGCTCGTAATTCGTCAGCACCGTCATTTCTTGGCTCTTCGTCGCTAGAGTCAAAAGCGCCCTGGTCATTCAGCCAAGCCCTGATGCATTCGATCAGTTTCATGAAAACCCGAATTCTATCCTGCTTTTCCTCATCCGGCCCATCCGGCATGTGACTAGACGGATGTTCTACTGCGGCTGCTGCAACTCTCGCGGTTTTCACCCCAGCTCCTATTGTTAATTTCTCGATCATCTCATCCATGGCAGTTTTCAGGTCGATGCTTTGTCGGGCTTCCTTGAGATCCCAGCCATCTGTTTCCACCAACAACAAACGCGATGTAGCGATATACATAGAGATGAAATCGGTAAGCGTGGTAAAGGGGGCGTATAAGATGCCGTCAGGGCTAATGGATTTGGCCATGCTCACGAACTTTCGACCTGCTTGCAGGCAGTGTTGCAAACACTCCAGTTGTAGGCGTTTGGTCCCTTCGCTGTCTGGAGCAGCAAACGCCATGGGCAAGTGCAACTGGAGAAGAGCACTATGGTGTAAAATCCAAAGCAACACTGAATTTGAGTCAGCTGGGAAACTATGACGGGAAATAGCGCGTGATACAGAGTTTTGGATGCTTATGAGACACATCGCTTATGAAATCGTCAAGACCATCTCTGATTTCACGCAGTTTCTCGGAAGCGTCTCCAGAGATATCTCGACACCACTTCATATCGTAGATACCCTCGTAAACGTTCGGTATTTGCTCGATAATTTGCCGGAACTTGGCTAGTTTTATGAGGAGGAAGTCGGTCGGGAACTCAGATGATCGTTCAAGCGAATCAATACAGTATTGAACATAGCTTGATGAAAGTGGGTTAGGTCGACCAAACTGGAATGAGTTACTGGAGAGATAGTCAGCCATTGGATGTTGAATAATTTGTGCGGTATCGATTTTTAAACACACAAGGAGATAACGTAAAAGCAGGCTAAGAAGGCACGATGTTCTTCGTTGATCTCCGCTTCTTTCTTGACTTGCGTATCTTCCGTAGTAGCCTGCCTGAAAGCGTTGCAGTTAGCGCCGAGTAGCATTTGATGTTGGGCGGAAGAAGTACCTTGTAATACCGAGACTATGTGCGAGGCCCACGGCAAAATATATCAGCTGCGTGATCCTATGATCAGAATAAAAATCAGGCGTGGCCCTAGTTAGTCTATCAGTGATGGTATGGTGTAGTGCCAAGCTAGTATTACCAGATAATGTAGACAAGGAGACCCTGGAGGGCACCTAAACTCTGTTCCTCCATTACCAGCAGGTGTTGTCCAATCCAGGCATCAATACTCCTTCGTATCTCGCGACTCTTGGAGACTGTGAAGTCAATTCCGATCATGAGTATTGCTCGGAATAGCAACGGCTTCGCCACAAACAATCGGCGGGCTGTAACATCATGATCTAGGATCATGAACGGAAAATGAGCTGTGAAGATGATAGCGAAATCCTCGATAGCTTTTTCGGCCTGATCCCAAGTAATGCCAAAGCCAGGACTCGAAGGCAGATAGTGCGGGAACGACGTCTTGGTATGATTAGGGATACTATAGTGCTTCTGCGGCTCCCGGGGGACGCCATCCACTCTTGTGTCCCTAGGGTTAGTTATTGGGGCCTCATGGTGGTTTGGTGTTGGCAAGACTTTGACATGTTCACTGCTTCTTTGTTAGCGATGTGATCAGACTACGATCGGGATTATGATGCTGTGTAATAATTGGAACACTACTTACAGTGCATCTTGCAACTTCACCTGCCTTGGTCTCCTAAGGCTTTTAGTGGTCTGAGGGATACATGGGGTTTTTAATCGCCGGCATCTAAACGGCTGTGGTCAGTAGCCGCCTCGATACTGAAAGCTTGCAGAGTCGAAATGGATGGGGCTCCTTCTTCCCCATAAGGATACACACCTATTGCATCCGTCGCCAATTTCATTATTTTCATAGTGGCATCGGGCTTTCGCCTTTGTACATGGCAAACAGGCCCTTGGACGGCGGGGCGGACTCTTAGGCCGGTTATCGGTCGTCCGGTAAGCAGGCATGATATTGACCGTCAGGCGCAACAAGCCCGATTATTATATTTCTGGCGGCAATGATTGGCGACGAGTGGTGACTGAGGAAAGACGAGCATTAAGAACGGGTTAAAGGGGCGGGTTGAGTGATGTGCGGCTTAATGATGTTAAAGTAGGCGGGTTTAGCGGATTTTACCCTTGATCCTTCGGAATAAACGGTACTTCAGTTTGGCCGGCGTGTGCTGCAAATTTGACGTACACCCGTAACCCGTATTATTATCGTATTATTATGAAGACCACCTAAGCTTAACCCCCAACCCCCAACCCCCACTTGACTAATTAGCTGCATTTGTACAACGACGAATTCCCGGAGGCACTACTCATCTCAACCTGCGCCTTCCACTTAGCCCCCCATAGCTAATAGATCGTGCTGTGCTCTGACTCGAACGACCCGGCCCTAGCCCTGGAGGCGTCGGGTTTGTCAGATCTCTGACAGACGGACCATTACTGGTGGGTTGCCTACGCGATAACTCGTGCCAGGTAGGTACCTACTTAGTTAACCAGAATAGATACCCATGGATATGCTGATGTTAATAAATGGGCACTTTGCCACTCGACCCAACCTTCTTTGCTCCGTGGAGCGGCCAAACAGTTACAATGTATATACGCCAGCTCGTCGCGTTCCCATATGCAAAATAACCAAGGTTATAAGCAGGATCATTTTTACACGTGTCCAGACCGGCCATCAACCTCTCCTGGTGATCTCTGGAACGATTTGAAAGGCTAGCTCATGTACAAGGGTCTTGTCGAGCACCGAGCGCCTCACTAACGAAGAAATGTATTATTAGGTTTTATATCGCTATACCAAACTGGCGCCCATTTGTTGTGCTTATTATTCTCTGGAGGCACCGATCAATAGCTCTGACCCGTTTGCAAGCGCCCTAGTGCATCTGCAAATTTAACGGGCGCAAGACATGTAAAAGTTTAAGAGATGCGATTGGGCCTTCTTCATATTTCATAGGCTGAATGATCGGCGTGCTGTAGGAAGAAGCCACGACAGTCCGAACCCTCTCAACTTCCAAGGCCGAGGAAGCCATCCAAAGACAGGATCTTTATATGTTCCATGTGACTCGGCTTAGGCTATGCTACAGAAAGCCACATGCTTACTGTTATTGTCTTTGAACTTTACCTCCCACTTACACACATAGCCTGTATTATTTCCTTATATGCCATAATGTACTTTCTGGACACACGACTACAAGTAATACTAGGTAGCTTCATACCATTACTTTTGCCTCTTAAGGAATATTTCTGCTTGTTGTACAAGCCAAAACTTATGTGTAGGATTTAGAGATATGTCATTAGTATATATGTGTAGCTGTCAGAACTCCTTCAGGGACACTAATATGGGCTAGGTGTAGACATATGTTGTTGCGCGAGGATCTAAGTCATTCTGCGTGGCTACGGAGGCTACCTTACTAGCTATATACAAGAAGACAGGTATGAGGCTTCCTTTGTTGTGTGGTTTGAGGATCACGAACCTAATCCTGGTGGTGTGGGTTCCGGGGAGAGCCTCATGACAGTAGCCTAAGGGATGTAGTGCGGACCTGAAATACAAGACTGAATTGGAGCTTACAAACAGAAATTTAGTTATTACTGGGAATAACAATGCATTAGGAATTAAGGAAGCCATGAGCAGGGAACAACTCTTTTATTGCAAACAATGTAATATTTGAGGCTAAGAGAAAAGAAAAAGCACTATAGGCTAGATGTAACACAGACAAGTTAATTATTTGTTTGCCTGTTTCCAGCCATCAAGGCTGCTCGCGTGTAGTCACGATGAGTGAGTTGCAGTTCTATCTATTACATGAACTCAAATAAAGACCTGCGTCAGGGTGTTAACGGATTCTGTTACATGTACTTACCGATGTCAACTTCAATACAGCTCATAATATTGATTCAAGTCATAGGTATTTTCAGATATCCACACCGTTGAACCACAACAGACACGGACGCACATAAGCCGCATATCAGTTACGCATAACACCTCAGGCTCTTTGGCACAGAACCAATGTTTGAAGTCAGTATAATGCCATTACTAGCTAATCTAGATAGGTTAAATTAACCATTTACAAGTTTTCCTAAACTATGATGTGCATACAAGACTTAAAACTCATCATCATAATGTCAGTCCTTGAGATCATGCTCTTTTTGTTTCTGGTGTGCATTATCTGCCTAAAGCTCAACTGGTGCCCCTTGCCCCTCCTTTTCAATAGATTAGATGACACTGGTAGTGCTGAGCCGCATTCTCTGAGTTGGGGCTCAACACTGACCCTTGCAGCCGCAATCAGCCGCGATGACATCGCCGGGCTGAAGATGTGGTGTTTCGATATTTCAAGCCACCCTATTGTTGTACCTATGTACGTTGCGTACCTTCCATTTCTATGGAAGTGCACGCCCGGGCAAGAGGAGAACAAATGCATGGCGCACATACCTCTGCAATTGCAGAATCCCAAACCTTCCCTTCTCATCTTCTATCTAATACTTGTTGGAGGCTTCTGATCACCTTTCTAGAAGACGACCAATAAATGAGATAAGTTCCATCCGTCTTAACCTTTTCAAGGAGGTGGCCTTGTTCCTACCATTCTGCTCTCATTTATGAGAGGTGCTTCCTACTTAGACTTCTACCCTTGATACTGTTTTGTGCAGCTAATATAACAACTGCCTTGCCACCATAAACAACGAGAGGCAAACCATTCATACACATCTTTCAATCCACGTCTCCATCCATCCCACGAAGGCTGCCGTTGTTCCCGAATCCAGACTCGAATTTGGAATACGCTCCCGCGTTTACACTCAGCGCTCTTGGGAAAAAGAGAGAGAATAGCACACCACTCTTATCTACATCTTCGGTTTCAGCCTGCTTGACCTGTACCTGACCAGGGATCGACTGTCCTCAAAAATCTGCATCTTCGGATCCAACAAGTTACGTGCTTATATTCTCACATGAGCCCCTTTTTAGTACCCAACCATGTTACCCTAGGCATAACACTGACGCTTAGTATAGCTGGTTTTATATCTTCATTCCCGGCCATTCGTAGTAGCAATGGATCGTGGACGTAACTCTCGGGCCTACAAGGCTGATCTACAGGCGATGGATGAAGCTCATAACATAGCTAGGTCTCAGGCCCAGCCCGCTGCTCCCGGCACATCAGGTTCAACCGACACCTCTGAAGAAACTAAGCCTAAGCCGCCTCCCGAGTACACACAGCATTACACACAATTCATACCTCACCAGCCGATGCCGATTCCTAATGCCGTGCCAAAGGAGCGACTTCCCGTCCTACGTGACGATGGTGTTATTTTCATGACTGCATCGCGTGCTCCCCGTAACGAGAAGGAAATTGAAGAGATTGAGAAGATTAATGAAAAAGAGCGAGACTTAGATGAGAATTTCCGACGCCTGAAGCAGAGCGCGATGAAGCATAGCGCGTTCGAGGACAAGAATCGCGCTACCTCTTCCACCCAACCACCGACTGGTGACTCCGCACGCACTGGAAATGCTAGTGATTCGGAGGAAGAGCCATACCCTCCTTATCAGCGACATGTCATAAAGCCCTATGCACATCAGTACGGCCACACTACTGCCAGTATCGCATACGAGGCGGGGCTCAAGGATGGAGATGAAAAGGCTCGACAGGAGAAGAAGAAAGAAAAGCAAGAATGTAAGTCAAAGTCTTTCCACAATTCCTGTCAGCTCTAGTCAAGCGCGCCCTTGATTGACCATGAATATCATAAAGAAATCTAGCTTGAATGCGTACAAGACCCCCGGTAGCTTACTCTCTAGCTAACCCTTCCGTGCGAAATGTGCAACTTCGTGGGGAGAATCAGAAAGATCATGCACAACCTCTAAGTCGCCCACGCAGACGGCGAAGAACTGGCTGGAAAATATTGAAAAAGGAAAAAAGAGGAAATGAAAGGAGCGGTCTCTTCACTTCTCAGAGACGTCTAGACTCGCCAGGGAAGTGGCGTACGGGCTCTATTATTCTAAGTACTCGCATGTAAAGTAACTAGCTTTCGCAATTGGCAACAATAGCAGCACCGCCTGTTGCATATAAACCACGGCAAAAATTGAACCGGCTTATTAAGCTAAAAGCAACGGGCTATATAAAAAACCCGAGTACACATTTGTTTTCCTAGGCCCTTTATAGGTCCACGTTAATTTATTTATTTTTTATATAAAAGTATGTGAAATTAAATTAAATATATAACTAGGATAATTATGTTTTAAGCTTGATAAGATAGTTAATTGATTGTTAAAACTTTGACATGTTTCAACGTCGTTGCCGTTGTTGCAAGAGCTAACCTTGCTTGACGTGCTCAGGCCTTTAGCACTCACGGCCTATGAAAACAATATCACAGGCTTCTCCCGTCTCCTCATCAACGCCGGGCACTATATCCATGCCGAAGTCGTCCATCTCTTCTTCGTTTAAGCCGGAGCCGTCGCGTTCAATGACAAGTTCATCACGTTGACGGACTCCTAGCATCGCGCCACTCACGTACTCCTTGCTTCTAGCTTCACCTTTCCTAGTCACATGGAGCTTCTCGACCTGGAAGGCAAATACGACGGGCCCGGCAATCGTCGTCGTGCACGTATTAGTCTGGACTGAATTGTATGATCCTTTTGGCCCCACCGTCAATTGAGCCGGCGGGATATCCACCCCAAGTTGTCCTACTAATCCACGCTGCTGCTCCTCGGTTGTTGTGAGCGTAATGTCTTTCGCTGTTTTGACCCCAGTGATGATGAAGGCTTTGGACCCCAGGCCACTCATCTTAAGGTATGCCAACACGCCATTGTCACTTGCCACCTTGTCAATGTAGGTGAGAGATGGCTTGAACCTTTGAGTTTTCATAGTCTGACAGTCGTACTCAATCTCGGACACGCCCGAAGATGTGTACGAGAGCTCTCCGCCGATTGTGAACATCTGGAGGAACGTCGAGAATAAACCTACGGTCCATTCCCTTGCCTTCTTTGCCGAACCTGACGCTGGCTGTTCCTCGGCATGGACCGTGGTGTCGATTTGCATTGAAAGACTCGGTGCTGATAGGGGCGTGTGCGGGGAATTGAGGTTGGCAATGACACTCCCGAGGACGACTTCTTCAGGCTTTATGTCCCATGAAGGCGCCAAGAAATACGATTTCCTGATCGAAGCCATGACAAGAATCTAGCCATGCCCATTCAAGAGGTATAATTTTAATATTACCCAGGAAAATTTGAGAGCACTCCACGCCCTGATGACCCCGGCTCGTGATTGCTCACGTAAGCCCTCATCATTGATGGATGAGATGTGCGGCGAATCTATTTTTCCCTCCAAGTGTAACCTCAACTGCTGTCGGCTCTTCATCAATCGAACCTTCATTCGTCCATTTAATCAACTCTTCCTCGCATTTTTGGCTGTGAGAATACATGCATGGGTGCTGCCATGACGCACCATGTTAGGTTTTCTTAGGTATACCCGGTACATTCAGCATCGCATTTCTCCAGCGAATACTTCCCTCCAGCCTGTACGCCACGGTGGTCGCGTGAATTGACAATTGCGTATTTCACCTCGATGCTGACCGTGGCGAATCTAATCCCCCGCAAAGCTGCAGGTCCCAGATCAATTTAGCAGCTAAATCGATTAAAGCAAGCCTCTCTAGAAGTCTCTAGCCCCTTCAAGCACCCTCTTTGAAGCACTCTATTTGAGTCGTGTCAATCGAAAATGGTATCTCTAGATAAGATATTCGATTATTCCACCCACGATGCCGGCTTAAGCCGGTCGGTACAGAGAAGACTTCGCTTGCTCCGAGCAGTTCTTCCTGTTTTTACCGACGGTGCCGCCAAGAAGTATACGCTGGCCAAAAAATACAGCAGCGAGAGAGATTTCTGGACAAGAGCCTTGTCTCCGTGCCTGCTGATGTCCATGGCTGAATGGCCATTTGAAAGGGTCAATGAAGACCACGGCGGTCTTGTTAAGGCCCTCCTCGAAAACTTAGAAACCACGATATTCTTAGACAAACCTCACATTGCAGATGTAAGCTCGAAGTCTAATATTTGGTTGACTTGTTTGACTGTCGCTTACCGTTTCCCAGGAATTTTCGTCGTCGACCTTCCCGCGCCTAGAAATGCTTCGAAAGTTGTTAGATAGCAAGGCTAAAGATGTCGATGATTTAATGCTGTATATGCTCCCAGAGACATATGCGTCTCGATGTGTCTACTCCTTAAGAGCTTTGGCGAATATAACGACACTGACGTGCCTTTTCGCAGAGACGTCCTTGTTATGCCCAGCATGGAACGAATATGCGAAGAATTGGTCAAACACCTGGCGGAATTTGCCAAAGTGCTGAAAGATACAAGTTACCAGCCATTACCAGAAGAAACAAGCACGCTTCAAAGGAAATCGAGACCGCCAATTGGGCCAGTTCTATTAAAAGCGCTCTCAACGATCTCGAGATATTGGGGTTGTACTTCCCCTCATCCACACCAGACTGCTATCCTGTTATTCACTCATCGAGCGAATCCAGTTGAGGAAGATGTAGATGTTTCATTCACTATGTTATTTAATCAGCAAACCGATTGTATGCGGTGGCAAGAAAGTACCATCACAGTCAGCGGTCCTCAGTAAGTAGCCTGCTCACCTGAAGGCTAATTTACCATCTCGGATGCACTGAACTGAATTCAGGGTTAATCCACCCGTCCTCCTTGTACTTCCCCAGGCAGAGAGTTCAAGGCCCAAGTCACAAGGGAAACACCGTCAACCGGTCACTAGGCTCTGTCCAGTGGTGAGCAATAGAGAGAGCAATCGGCTCAATTTCCAAATCGAAGATGGGTCCCTACTCCGCCTTCCTGAGACAAAACCCAAGATGGAAGAACTCGAAAATGGCGACGCCGTCAGCTTGGCTGATAGTCTGCTTCAGAACGATACAGAATTGGATTTTAAAGGGAAGTCTTGTCTAGCTGTGATTATATCTTATTCTCTTCTAGACTATTGCCAGGGACCGTGGTTTACAGGAGGATTGACGAGATATACCGTGCATCTTATTCAACAAGGTCCCCATTTATTTCTCCGACCGTTCTTAGTCACGGACATGAGCCAGTAGTGCCGAACCCGCCAGGACACGTCTAAGTTATCCGTCCAGGTCAACCTCCTATACCATGCAATCCTTCTAATGGAAATTTTTCGTCAAGAGCCTTTGGTAATCAAACTTGATGTGAGCACTAACGCAGCGATCGATACGCTAAGGCAGGTTATCAGATCACACTTTGACCGGATGGATTGGGACGTCCACGAGTATTATTAACAAGCTGTAGCAACTTCAGCGTTCCACACAAATAAAATAATATCTTGTTTGATTAACAAATAATTTAAACAACTAAAATAAAACAAAAGCTTGAATTTTATTTTAAAACAAAATAAAGATTTTTTTTATTTTTAGTTAACTAATAATTAATTATAAATAATTTTCTTTATTTTTTTTTATTTTTTATAAAGTATATTTAATAAAAAAGGTTTATTGCTAACCTTTTCGCTAGCTTAATTTTACTATTATTTAATTAAACCACTTAATTAAACCTTATTAATTTTACTATTACTTAGTTAACCTTACTAAATTTAACTTTATTACTAAATTTGCTTTTAATATTAAAACTTTTAATTATTTATAGCTTTATATGTTTTATAGTTAGTATTAAAAACTTAATAAATTTATAATTAACGCTGCTAGGGCTATTAATTTATACTACTTTTACTATAATGCTAACGTTTTTAACCTAGGTTATATAATTAAAATAGCGTAAAAATATTAACTTTTTAATATATAAAGTTTTTTAATCCTTTTTATTTTTTTATACTAATAATACTACGCGTATTATAATTAAAGCTATAAAAGCGTTATTTTTAAACTTAAATTTTTTTAAACTTTTAAATTATATAACTTTTTATTACTTTATTATATAACGTTAACTTTAGTTAATAAATAACTTTTTTTTAGTTCTAGCTTATTTATACTTTTTATTATTATTTTTTTCCGTTTTTACTACTATTTATATTTTATAATTAATATTAAAAAATTAATATTATTAAAATTAACACGCTTTGTTTTTTTTAATAATATAATTTTTATACTTTTTGTTTTTTTATTATTATTTTACTTAGCTATTGCTTATATACTTTATTTCGCTTTTTTTACTACTTTTAACACTAGCTTATATTTATTTCTACTATTATATATACTATAAATAATATTAAAAAACTAATATTTTTAAAATTAATATATTTTAAGCTATATATATATATTATTTTTATATTTTTTATTATATAAAATAAAATAGTTGTTTTTATACTACTTACAACTATTTTTAACTATTTTTAATTATTTTATATAACTACTTTAATATTAGTTTTTATTTATTTTTACTATTATATATACTATAAATAGTATTAAAAAATTAATATTTTTAAAATTAATATATTTTAAGCTATATATATATATTATTTTTATATATTTTTATTTTTAAATAAAAAATATAGTTTTTTATACTATTATTTCTAGCTTATTTAGCTTATTTATTTTATTAATATTAACTTAAATCCCGGTTTTTATTTATTTTTACTACTATATATACTATAAATAATATTAAAAAACCAATGTTTTTAAAATTAATATATTTTAAGCTATATATATATATTATTTTTATATATTTTTATTTTTAAATAAAAAATATAGTTTTTTTATATTATTATTTATTTTATTTAGTTTATTTAACTTTATTAATTTATATAATATAATAAATTATTTTTATTATTATTATTATTTAAATATATTAATTTTTTATATATTTTACGTTAATATTTATATAAAAAGCTTAATTATTATTTTATATAATTTTTAGCAGCTAAGGCTTTTATATTAAGTTCGAAATATTACTTATTAAAATATTTAATTATTACTTAAATAATATTTTTAACTTAATCTTCCCCTTTTAAATATTATATTATTAATAAGCTAAAATATAAAACTAATAATAACATTATTACATAGTGTTAATAATATTTCCTTAAAGTATAACATATTATTACCTGCGGGTAAATAATACTTTTTTATATATATATGCTAGGGCTAAAAGTTTAGCTGATAATAAAACAACTTAAAAAGTAAACTAAAAATATAAAGCTAGTAATAACGTTATTATATAGCGTTAATAATATTTTTTTAAAGTATAATATATTATTACTTACAAGTAAATAATACCTTTTTATATATATATATTAAGGCTAAAAGTTTAGCCGATAATAAAATAGTTTAAAATAAACTTTATTATTATTATTATTTTAAAAACTAAATATATTATTTATTAAATTTTATTTATAGATTTATTTTTATATTATTTTAAATATAAAAAAGTTAATTAATTTTTATTTTAGGAAAAAAAAAAAAACTAAATATATTAAACTAGGATTTTTTTTAGCTTAAAAGTTTTTAATTAAATTTAAAAATTTTTATTTATAACTAAATTATTATATTAAATTTTAAAAAGCTTTTTAATAATATTTAAAAATAATTTTTTAAAATATAAATTTTAAATATAAATTATATATTTTATATTTAATTAATTAACCGTATAACTTTTAATATTTTTTATTATAGCGTATATTTTATACTAGTTATTAATATTAATAATTAGTTAATATTTTTAAGAATAAAAAAAATTTAAATATATTATATTTATAATAAAATATATAAAACTAAGTTCTTTAACAAAAAAATAACTAGCTTAGCTAAATATTATTTCTGCTATTATTATAATATTATTTTTATTTATAATATATTAAACGTTTTTAAAATATTTAAAGCTATAACTGTTTTATAACAGCTTTAAGCTTTTACGAATACTTTGTGTTTTATAAAATTAATAAAAAAAAATAAAAACAATTATTAGTTAAATTTTATACCGTACTTAGTATATTTTTTAGTTTATTTGTTTAATAATAATTTATTAATATTATTATTTTTTTAAACTTTAATTTAATACTAGAAGTAAGAATTATTTAAATAATTATTATTTAATAAATTAAAAATATGTTTAAATTAACCTATAATATTATTATTATAAAAATAGCTGCTGTTAAGTTTAAAATTAATTTTTTTTTTAATTTATAAAAGTTATTTTTAAAAAAAGGTATTATTAATATTGTTATATACTACGTTAATTAAAAGTTTAAACTATATATTAAATTATTAGGTTTTAAATATATTGCCGGTTTTTATATTATTAATAATATTAAATATTATATTTATTAAATTATTAATTAATATAATATATAAGCTAAATTAAGGTTTTTTATATTTAATAATATTAATATTAATAATAAAACTTTTAAATTTTTTTTTTATATATTTTATATAAAACTAATAGTTTTAATAACCTTTTTTTTAATACTAAAATTAAAACTTTTATTTAACAATATAAAGTATATTATTAAAGCTATATTATTAATATTATTATTTAATATTTTATTTTTAATAAAACTAATATTAAACTTTTTAAGTTTATTATTTTTTTTATAGTTAAAAAAGGTTATTTAGTTAATATATAGATTTAATTTTTTTTTAACGCTATAATACTTTTTATAATAAGGTTAAAAATAGTTTTAGCGCTAAAAATATTGTCTTTTAATAAATTAACAAATTTATTAATAATAAAAATAATATTATTGTTTAAAACTTAAATATATTTAAACTAGCTATTATTTTTACTAATAATAAAAATAATTAAACTTTAATAGTTAAAGTTAAGAATAACATTTGTTAGAACTTTTTTGTTGTTAAAATTAAAAGTTTAATTATTTTTAAGGATTTTTTAAACAGGTTATATATTATTTTATATAATAACCTTTATTTTAATAAATATATATTTATTAAATATAGTTTTATAGCTAAAAACTGGAAAATTTACTACGAAATTAATAAAATTTTAAAACTTTTTTTTTTAATAACGTTATAGTATAAAAATAATTATGTTAGCTTGTTTAATATTATAGTTTTTTTTGAAGAATTTAAAAATTATTTATATACTTGTTTAGTACGTTTTTGTTTAATTAAAAATAATAATAATTTAAACTTTAAAGCTTTTTTTTTATAGTTTTAATATTTTTTATATTTATAATAAGTTTAAACTTTTATTTAACGTTTATTTTACTAGCGGCTTGCTTTTATTTAATAAAGTTTTAAAGCTATAACAGCTTTTTATACTTATAAACGCTATTATTGCTCTAATAATCGTCGAGCTAGTATAGCTTTTTTAAATGTTAATAATATACGCGAGATTTATTAAAGCTTTTAAAAAGCGTATAAAAAATTATAAAAATACCGCTAGTTGTTTAAAAAAATATTTATTTATTAAACAGTAATAGTTTTTTATTTAAATATATAATTTAAAAGTTTTTAAAAAAAAAATTTTATTAAAGCTGATTATATTTAATAACTAATAACTATTTATTAAAAAAAATACTACGTTAATTAAACAGCTTTTAAAATTATTATTATTATGTTTATTTTCGAAGTGTTTAATAAAAAACTTTTAAGTAAAGTATATAATAGCTTCGATTTAAACAAAAATTTTCCGTTTGTTAAAAATAAGTTAAAGCGTTATTTAAATATAAAAAGGATTAGCTATATAAAGTTCAACCGCAACTTTTTAATTTAGTAGTAAAAAAACAAAAAGTAATTGTTTTTGTTTTATTAGTTCGTAATAAACATGTTTTTTATACTAGCTATATTTTTAAAATATAAAAAAGTATTTAGCTAAGCTAAACTAATAATAACTTTATAACAATTATATTTTAATATAAATATATTAAAAACTATTTAGTATTTTTAATACTAGTTTAAAAATAACCCCGAAAATTTTTAAAAAGTAATATAAATAAAAAAAAGCTTTTAAATTAATATTTATTTGTTTAATTTATTTAATTAGTTAACTAATTTAAATTAAATAATAAAAATTATTAAACAAAATAAACAAGCTTTTTTTAAGACTTAAATTAGGCAAAACAAGATAGAAGCGATTATTTTGTATTGTTTTGTTTGTGTGGAACGCTGGGCAACTTGTTTTAATATTAATAGCTCTGATGAGCCCGAAGCTTTTGATCAGTCCCAGGCGTTCGCTTAAGTTTTTTATGAAAGGGTTATAAGCCCCCTTGAATCTGAATTTGTGTCCCTTTGGGGAGAGAAAGATCCTGATGATGTAATATCAACAATGAAACTCCCCAGCGTCCATCAAAAGACAGTCCATAAGACCATACCACATGGATACATGAAAAAGGTAAGACGAGGCCCTAAGCTCCATGAGCTACTACTAATTCAATGTACAGCTCCATACAGAAGCAGCACCACAAGTTGTCACCACGTCAAAGTCAATAAGATCTCTTTTCGGGCGCTTAACTGCGTCTAGTTCCAAGAGGTTGCAACCACGATTTTACGACACTACCGACCAACCAGACTCAAAGGAGTAAGTACCTCATAGAAGCCTAGCATTCGTAAACATTATTGCTGATCACATAAAAAGAGTCCAACTAGCATTGGGCTGGTTCGATGAGTTTGACCAGGAATACAACAAACAACAGCTACCCCGGGCAGCAAAGACTAAAACTGAGAAGATAAAGATTGCTGTCTTGGACACGGGCATCGACTTGTCCAATCCGTGGATTTCCACAAAAGCAGGGAGGATACAATGCTGGCCAAACTCTGTATCTTGTAAGGATAGCGATGGACACGGGACACACGTGGCGTATCTGCTGCTTAGGCTGGCTCCTCACGCTCAGTTACGAATTTCTAGGGTTAGCAAGTCAGCGCTATTAAGAGACGCGGATATCAAAGGCATTGCCGAGGTGAGTTTGAGTTGAACTGTTTCATAAGACGTTTCAACTAATCATACCTTCCTAGGCCATCACGCACTTCTCATTAGGGAATGATAAAGTGGACATTATCAATCTATCTTTCTGTTTTCCCCGATTTCATGAAAAGCTCCGGCCAATATTATCGGCTATCCGCAGTGCACGGGAGAATAATGTGATCATTTTTGCTGCCGCTGGGAATGGAGGCGGCAATGGCGGCGTCAGTTGGCCCGCTTCTCTACATGAGACGGGAGACGTAATTAGGATCAATTCTTCGGATGGTAATGGCAATGCCTCTGATTTTAACACCGAAGACGACGTGGGGCGCAAGATTTGCACTCTCGGTGAAGGCGTCCCATCTTGTCAGTTGGATTCTGAAAAGGAAATCATATACCGGAGTGGTACTTCTTTTGCGACCCCGGCCGCCGCTGCTATCGCGGCCATTGTACTGGGAAATATGGACAACTGCTTAAGCCTAGCCGATTCATCCACTCTTCCCGAGGACGCGGTGAAGGTAGCACGCCGGCTCCGAAGTCGATTGGGCATGGAAAGGGTTCTGTGTGAGACCTGCGTGTTACAATCGAGCCGAAAGCGAGCGGGACTGTCGTATATAACACCCTGGTACTTCCTGGATATCGACGAGCGGAGCAGGGCACACATCGTCCTGAACGTCCTTAGAGACGTACCGGAGTAGGCAAAGTGTTACATGAAATTCTAAAAGAAATCACCAGTTATTAGCTACCTGATTTGAAACGTATTGAATAACCATCCGGGTGACCACTGGGAAAAACCGCCATCATAAAATCTATTCACTGAACTTGTAAGATTATGCCTGAGTTTTTAGCGAAAGAGGTACGACTAAGTAAAACGAAGGTTTCCTTGGTCTAGAATTTTAGCTGGGAATTCTCTGTAGCCTAAATAGGAAATTTTGCCTTTTTATTTGGGAAAACCCCTGCAATTATCGGCTTCCGTTGTATGCACGCGGCTTTAATCGGCTTAAGCTGCGCAAATCGGCTTAAGCCGCATAAAGCGGCTTTTATTGCATGCACACGGCTTAAGCCACCTAAGCCGCGTAGGCCACCTAAGCCGCGCAGGCCACCTAGGCCACACAAGCAAGCTACCCCCCTAGGCCACCTAGGTTACCTAAGCCGCGTAAGCCACTTAGGCCACGCAGGCAAGCCACCTACTTAAGCCACCTAGGCTACGGAGGCTGCGGAGGCGTGGCTTGTATAGCTTGCATGCGTAGCCTGTATGGCTTACTTGCGTAGCTTAGGGGGGTGGGTGGCTTGCTTGCGTAGCCTAGGTGGCCTTGCGGGCCTGCGTAGCTTGGGGGGGTGGCTTGCCTGCGTGGCCTGTGTGGCTTGTTTTTATGGCCTAAGTAGGTACCGTACTAAGCCCTGCTAGGTATAATAAATAGTAAATTAATAGTAAATTAATAGTTTATAATTATTAATATTTAGTTTAAAGTAAATATTTAAAATTTTATTAATAAAAATAAATAGTTTAAAAAATTTAAACGTTTAAAGTTTTTTTAATATTATTATTAAATAAATGTTTAAAATTTTAAACATTTATAACTATTAAAATATTTAAGCTTATTATATTTTATTAAAAAAAATATATTATAGTTGTTTTATTATAGTTATTTTATTATATAGTTGTTTTATTATATTATTTTATTATATAGTTATTTTATTATATAGTTGTTTTATTATATAGTTATTTTATTATAATTAAAAATTATAACATAAAGTAAAATTAAACTATTAAACTAAATTAATTAATTTAGCTAGCTATTTAGTTAACTATTTTATTAAAATAAAAGCTGCTATATTATTTAAATTAAAATAAATAAAGCTATTATAACTTTTATATAATAATAACTTACTTATAGTTATATACGTGGGCTACGTAAGCTACGTAGGCTACGTAAGCTATATAAATTATATAAGCTATATAAACCTTTATTAAATTTAAAGGGTTAAAATAATAGTTTATATAGCATAAATTATTTATATACACTTATTTAATATAAAATAAAAGAATTTTTATAATATAATAAAATATATTAATTAATTATTAATAATATTTAATTAAAATTATTTAATTTTAATAATTAAAAGTTTTATACGTATTAATTTTACTCTTAAAGTTAAAATAAATAATTAATTAAATAATAATAATATTATTAATAAATATAAAAATTATACTAGTTAAGCTAAATAACTATATGTTTTAAAATAAAGAATTTATAGCTAAAGCTGTTTTTTTAAACTTTTAAAAGTATTTATAACTTATAAATAAATTTCTGTAGCTATAATTATTAAAAAAACTTAAATATAAATATTATTTTAAAAAAATAATTAATAAAGTAATTAAAGCTTAATTAACTATTATTATTATTAAAAATAATATTAATTTTATTAACAAGCTAAACAATTTAATAAAAATAATAAAAAATAGCAAAAAAGCTTATTAAGCTAACTAAAATAAATATTTTATAAAAAAACAAAACTTTAAAATATATTAAAAACGTATTATTAATTTTATTATATAGCTAAACGAATTTATATTTTATAATTATAAAAAAACTATATTTAAACTTATAAAATTAATTAATAAATAGTATAATAAGCTTTAAAAACTAAAAAAATATTTAAAAATAATATAATAACTATAAATAAAAGCTTAGTACTAAGCTTATATAAAAAAAATAAATAAATTTTTAAAAAATTTTAAAGCGTAAGCTATAAAATAAAAGTTAATTATTTTAATAGCTTTTAAATATAATATTTTAAAACTAAAAAATATAAACTATTTAATTATAAATTTTAAA